>JAHKBH010003716.1:0-7500 GCA_019049505.1 Pachyrhynchus sulphureomaculatus
TAGTGTAAATTTTTATTATTTTAAATTTATTTCTGTTGTATTGCAGACAAACCTGATAATAAAATCTTACCTACTGTAAAGCACTCTCTCAATCTTTTCGCCCTCACGGGAGTATCGTGACACTTTGCAGTTGCCTACCACCCCATACAGTCATTGTCCAGGCATCATCGAACCTGCCCGAGCCTGACTTGAATCGTGCATAACCATACGAAGAACCAGATCTTACTTAGTCGGACCGTTTTTATAAGAGACCGTCCACTTAATCTTCTACCTCCCAAAACTCCCACCTTTCCCGTAGCATGACATCAACTTTCCTTATAATGTTACTAAAATATTTCAGTACTGTCTGGAAGATTAATTTATTATTTAAAAGAAGACGAGACAGTCATTTATACTAAGACTCTCTCCAGAACAGACATAATTAGTACGATGTGTCGTATATGATATTCTGAGGATTCTTCGATATTCTCAGATCTCAAAGACGCATCGATTCGTCTTTTATCAACTTGTTTAATAGTCTATGTTTGCGATGCGTAACTTACTATGGGAACATAGAACTGAAGAGCCATTTTACACTTTTTTGTTTTTAGTGATAGCTGGGTTAACTATCTTTCCAGATCTTAGCAAGTTTGATCGTCGAGTGTTTCTGGCCATAGCCAAACGTCTTCTTAATTCCTCTCTACAGCTACCATTGTTAGTTATGAACGAGCTCAGAATAGTTGGAATTGAAATTATCTACATCAGTTATTTAAACCATAAATTTCAGTTTACGTATGTACAGATCTTCATTTCGGCTCACAATAATTACTTTGGTTCTCGATTTATTTATCGTCAATCCTTTGTTTTTTGCTAGCGATTTCAAGACGGTCCATAATTGATTGTAGGTTTTGTATAGACGTTGCAATTATAATAGTATCATCCGCATATCTAAGGATACTTGCTTTTTTTCACCGACTGTTACACCCCACTTAACTGCCCAGCTATACAAAAACAGGCCTCGTTATATGTTCACTATATATGTTAAAAAGAAAGGTGATAGAATACAGCCCTGTCTGAAGCCTGCTTCTGGTTAAAGGGTTACAAAAATTATTATTCAGTTTAATCCTTCCATTTGTGTTTCTTATACAGGAATCGGATAACATTTACAAGATGTATAGGTGTTCCCATGCTGATTTAGAATCGACCAGAATTTATTCCATTTTATGAAGTCGAAAGCTTTGGATGTATAGTTAGTATATAAAACAGATAAGGCTGTTATTTTGAATTCTCTGACTTTTTCTAGAATCTGGCGTATGTTGAGAGCTTGTTCTCTAGTCTCCCTTCCTGGAATGAAGCTTGGTAGATATTTACGGCAGCAGAAAAGTTTTTTTTCTTTCATTTAGAGTCCAGAAAAAAAACACTTCAGCACGTGGTATCAGAAACTATTGTTCTATAATTGCTGCAATCTATTGGGAATCATTTCTTATGCAAGATCATAAATGCATCCTCACACCAATCTTTGGGTACACCAATTTCCAGAGTCGTCCATACTACATTACACACACAGGTGATCTAACATAGTTACGGCGGCTTCCTCTCATCATTTTTATTATTTTTGCAGTTATTTCATCAGTACATGTTGCTCGTCTGACTTTAGATTTAAGAATATATGGATCTTGTTCTTCCGTGGCTTCATTATCGACAATGCAGTCGCTCACGAAATGAGACACAAAAAGTTTTTTACAATAATCTTTCCAAACGTCTGTGATTCCAGGCTTATTGGTGACTGCCCTACGTACCTTGTCTCTGATTATTTGTATTTTAGTTTTGAATTCTTTCGATAGATATTTTACTTTTTCATAAAGTTCTTGTGATCGATTGTTTTCGTCGTAGCATGTTTTGTTAGAATAGCTCTTTACCATATATTATTAACGTATGCGTTTTTGTCCTTTTTACAAGCCACCCTGACTGCTTTATTGATTGATTTGATTCTTTCTGATGATCCAATTGTTGTGGTTTCTATAAGATTTGGGGTATTGGCGGTCATTGGTTTTTACGAGTGTTTTTTATGTTTGGCGAGCGTTGTGTAGCAGGCATATGACATCCACTTCTTAATATCTGTCCAAGATTTGTCTGTATCTTCTGTGACTTTCGTAATCTTATAGTTTATTATTGTTTAAAAAAGATTACTGTCTGACACTGTAATTATTTTCTTTATTATCGTTTTGTTAGGGATGGCTAGTTTTTATTCTCTATATGAGCTTTTAATAGGTTGTGATTTGAACTAAATACCGTATCTAGGCGGGGATCTTACATTCAATGTAGATTACCTCCATCTAGAGCTCCATCAGGATATAAACAATCTGACTTTTTATAATGCCCGTCCGGTGACGACACCCACGTCAAATGTCGTTTTGGATGATGTTTGAAGATGGTATTAGTGATAGTGAAGCTACTATTAATAGCAAACTGAATTAGTTGGTCCTCTGCGTTCATTTCTAATATCAGTCCCAAATTTACCAATGGTATTCCGAATTTGGTAATTGTTATTTGTAGAGCCAATTTTAGCTTTAAAGTCTCCAATCACTATTAGGACCCCTTGTGATGGGATTTTTATACAAATTTCTCCAATCTTATTATAGACTTCCTCAACTGTTTCAGCATCAGAGAATGATGTTGGCATGTACAACTTGTATAATATGTAGGTTTAATAGTTTTGCCATAATGGTTATTTTAATCAGGCGATCATAGACATGTAGATACTCTTTGACACATTTAGAACTGTTGTTGTTAACAACTATGGCGACGCCATTTTTGCCCGTAGTTCCACTTGAGATCTAGATGATGTTTCTTTCCGTTTGGAAATGCGCAGAGCTTTTCCAGTCGGTCTCAGAGACTCCACATAGTTGTAAGCTGTCACGTTAAAGTTTGTTTTCCAGAATATGAAGTTTCCCTGACTGTAGGAGTCCCATTACGTTCCAGATGCCTAAAGTAACTTTCTCGACGCAATTGCAAAGGTTCTCTTCACACAGAACAACACAGCGCCGATCGCTAGTCGGGGTCGCATAGCACATTGCTTAATCTATTGATCCATCTCACATAGTGCTCTCGGGGGAAAATAATCAGGCAGTTTTCGCTTGTCTGTCTGATACTGTGCCGTTGATTTATTTTGATTTTTTTTTTATTTTTTTTTTGAATATTTCGCCTCAAGGACAAAGGGTGCCCTTCCTATTCTATCCTACCCCTAGAAGCTAGGTTCCCACTTACGCCGGATCCGCTGTGCCAAAGGCCATCCTTTCTACCTTCACTGCCGGTATCTTCTGGCATGCGGATAGCGTTATACCCCGCTATATTGGGTCCTCATCAGCAGAACTGAGCCACTACTCATAAAGTAGGGCCCATCCTCGCGAAGCCCGCTAAAGATTACCTGATGTATAGAAATCAGAAATGCTAGGGTTTCCTCATGCCGAGTTATTGTTAATGTGCGTCGTCCATGAACAAAGGGCAAAGGTGAAGCACCATGTAGGGCTAAATTTAAAAATTTAGTTTGGATCAAGAAAAATTCAAAATTTATATATGTTTAAGTTCTATTGATATTGTTTGCTAAGGTAGAAAATCAGAATTTTTCTGACCTCTAAGCATGCATACCTAGCTTTTTGGAAACTTGATGCCAACAAGATTGCACTTGTGTGGAATGATCTTTAAAGGAAGAGATTGCCTCCCGGGGTGCATAAATAAAGTTAGTTCTTTAAATTTAACATAATCATCTTTATCATATAACTTCTAAATTTTTGAATAATTATATTTTGGCATTTAATACAGTTTAGAATTTATTATAATATTTTTTCGGCATATAAGTTGACATTTCTTATAATCTCCTTTTGGCCTACAAAACTGCTTTCAGAAAACCATTCTCATTATAATTTTTTTGCGACTTATAGAAATTCATAAGTCTCTCCTGCCAAATAAAATCTTAAGGCTGTACTGAAACACTGATTTTATTAAAGTTCTACTTAAAATTTAGAGGATTTGATATACATATATTATACAGACATGTTAGAATAAACAACAAAATTGGAGCTTCTTTCTAGAACACTAGTAAGTAAGCTCAAAGTAAATTTTTATCCGGATTTAACTAAATATTAAAAATCCTTTTCCTCAACTTTTTTTTCTCTGGCCCACTACAATAACCCCAGGGCAAGCTCTTACTAAAATAAAATTTGGTGATGCGCATTTGATTGTGACCAATCTCCAATATGGTGACAAAGTCTAGACCAAATTAATAGAGAAAAGAAAAAGAACGAATCTACCCTAAGAATAGCCAGCTGATATAGGATCTCTATAGGTAGCCTAGGATTTTGGTAATTTTTAGGTGCGCTAACCTGTAGAAACTTCTCTGGGCGAAGAACTGAAGATTTACCTTTGAGAATATTCTTTTTCTACTACAAGGGCTATCATTTAAGTTTTTGTTGCAAATCGTTTTATTGTTTCTCATAATATTCGCTTTTAAGATTTATATACTTTTAACTGCGTTTGAACCAATTTTCAAATTTTTCCACTCTGAAGTTGGTACCTCAAAACATGGTTTTGGAAAGATTCAATAACTTCTTAAGGTGATGTAAATAGCTGTGAATGCATTTTTTTTTTTTTGAATTCGGGAACAAAATGAAGTCGTTAGTCGATAAATCGGTGAATACGGATAATGAGACATTAACTCCATGTTTTTTCCCTGAAATAATCAATTGTTTGGCGTACTGTGTAAGAGATAGCATTGCCATGATGAAGAATGAAGCGACGTTTTCGGTTGTTTTTCCTAATTTCATCGACGACTTCTGGTAAACAAATTGTCCTGTATCATTCAGCAGTTCTTCGATCCTCTAAAGCAGGGGTGCTCAAACGGTTCGATCGCGAGTGCTTTTTGAGTCCATCTCGAGAAAAAAATTCCGATAAAGAACTATCCACAGATTTTGTTTTAGGTAACTAAAACAAAATGTAATGAATAAACTATTAAAATGGATTCAATCCACAATTAGGCCAGAATAACCCCTCATCACTTTCTTTTATCGTAATAACCCTGCTAGCGGCAAAAAGACGGCGTTATCAAAGGAACGCGCGGTACTTGTCAAAGAAAAGCCTCGTTTTTGATTCCCGCCGATTTTTCTAGAAACTTCGGGCGGCGTGTTTGACGGGAACATTCGAGACTTTCGTTCGCGCCGAAATAAATGTTGCGCCTGCAGGAATAGGAGTCAGTCTGAAGAGCTGTTAACTTGAAGGGCGATATATCGATACAAAGTTTATTAATAATAGACCAAAATGAGTGCGGCGAAAAAAGTAA
Source organism: Pachyrhynchus sulphureomaculatus (assembly GCA_019049505.1). Lineage (NCBI taxonomy): Eukaryota > Metazoa > Arthropoda > Insecta > Coleoptera > Curculionidae > Pachyrhynchus > Pachyrhynchus sulphureomaculatus. Next base: position 5,315 of record JAHKBH010003716.1, read on the forward strand.
AACTTATCATTTTAATAACGATTGGGAAGAAGAGATTTTTCTTTGTATGGTAAAGGCTAAGTGCATTTTTCTCATTTGCCGTGCGTCAGTTTGCAATACCTAAGCGTGGGAACTTAGAGAGGCATCATAAAACGGTTCATAAAAACTATGAAAAGGATTTTCCGTCACAGAGTGAATTAAGAAAAACGAAAAGTACGTGGATTTGATAAACTTGGTTGAAATAAGAACAAACCATGTTCACAAGGCCAGCCAAACAATCAAAAGCTGCAACGATCGCGTCATTTAAAATATCTCATATATTGGCGAAACACAAGAAACCATTTGATGATGGATTGGTTGTGAAGGAAGCATTTATTGAAGCGGGTGAGACTTTATTTGGAGATTTTAAAATAAAACAGAGATTATGTCCGCTATTAGAGAACTTCAGTTATCTCGTCCGACTGGTCACAAGGCGTGTTGAAGTCATGAGTCAGGACATGGCAGATAAATAAAAACATGATATCATGGAATGTACATACTTTTTTTACAGTTCGACGAATCCACCGATATGACAGACACTGCCCAGCTGTGTATTTTTATTCGAATGGTATTCAATGACATGTCGGCTAAGGAAGAGTTTTTGACAATGATTCCTCTGAAAGGAAAGACCCGTGGCGAAGATATATATGACGTTTTCTTCAATTTTGTAACAAATACAAGCTACCAATATATAAACTAATGTGCATTACAATCCGATGAAGTACCAGCAATGACTGGAAATGAAAACGGTTTTGTGGCATTGTGTCTAGCTAATGATGATTTCCCTTCATTTTTTCTCCTTCCATTGCATTATACATCAACAAGTTTTGTGTTCAAAAGTTCTAAACATGGAGGAGATTATGGGCATTGCGATAAAAATTGTGAATTCTATCCGTGCACTACCTAGCAACGACCGGCTCTCTAAATTGCAGTTGGAAGATAGTGTGTCAGCTGAACACACTGATTTAGTTCTTCACACGGACGTCAGATGGTTGAGTCGCGGAAAATTCCTAGAAAGGTTTCAAGAATTATTGCCCCCTTTCTGGACGAAAGAGGTGATGACACTCAGATGCTGAAAAACGGAAAATGGCTGACTGATTTGGCAGTTTTTGACAGACATCCCAATGCATTTAAACACCATTAATTTGGAGCTTTCAAGGTAAAGGAAAAACTATTATTGAGATGATAGCGCAATAAACGCATTCAAAAGTAAATTGCAACTTATGATAGATCAACTGAAAAGAAAGGATCTAAAAATTTTCCGTCTTTTGAAAGCAAGGATTCCTCAGTTGAATTATGATATTTATGAGGCAGAATTATCAAATATTTTGGGCCAATTCGAAATACGTTTTTATGATTTCAGTAAATTGGCAAATATCGCATCATTTATGAGTTATCCTTTTTCATTGTAAAAACATTGAGGAATTAGCTACTGAAATATAACAAGTCAGTTTAACATGGACTCATGTTCTGTGAAAATGAGTTAGTGCAGATTATATCAGATATTACATCTCAAAGCCACAGCATCTGATACAAAATTCTGGTGTTTTATATCTGAAGATAAATATCCGAATCTAAGGCAAATCGCCCTTTAACTGACGGCAATGTTTAGGTCAACTTACTTGTGCGAGTCTGCATTTTCTGAAATGAAGATAATTAAGTCAAAATATCGTAATCGACTAACTGACGAACATATGTCATCATGCTTGCGTACCATCTTATGAAAAGTATGCTGAGGACATGCAGTGCCACGCTTCAACATCCAAAGTCACTCTTTAGTTAAATTTAGACACTAGAACTCGTTTGTTTTGTAAGAACCAATAAACTCGCAATTTTGAATAATTATGAGTTTTTTCATTGACATTTTAGAGCAGACCTACACTTACCTTGACTAAAAAAATTACATATTGTGCGGAAAAACTAATATCTGTGCCACGATACACCCTACCTAGACGACAATCCTGCATCACACTTACTTGCAGCCTCTCAGAGTCGATCGATCGTAGTCTAACAATATTGAGGTAGATCGCCAGCAGTTCAAGTTTGAGCACCCCTGCTCTAAAGCAATGGTTGCAACATGTCTAGTATAACCAAAGAAACAAGCAATCATTTTCTTGGAAGTGCTTCCCGAACGAATGAATTTTGTTGGGTTTAGTTTATCTTGGAAC
>JAHKBH010003716.1:12500-14921 GCA_019049505.1 Pachyrhynchus sulphureomaculatus
TTTTAGTTTTTTAAAAAAAAAAAAAAAAAAAAAAAAAAAAAAATAAAAAAAAAAAAAAGTAACAAAAAAAAAAAAAAAAAAAAAAAAAAAAAATACCGCACCAAACGTTAGTTTTAAAGGAATATTAATCTCTTTCTCTTATTGTAAAATTTTGGATTGTCCATTTGCCACCAATCTACAATTCTGCGACGTGACAACCCCATTAGAATTAAAAGTTCATTCATCACTGAATAAAATATACTTTTGTAAATGACGGGTCTTCGTCAGTTTTTCGCCACACAACCAGTTATTTTTAAGTTGGTAAGAATTCTTCCGACTCTTGTACGCGTTATACCTTTTTTCGAATGTCATTGGTTAAAAAATGACGGCAGCGTCTCTTTAACTTTTTGTATTTATCACCCACGATCAAAACTCTACTTTATCATTTTATCATTGCTTAGTAAATTTAATTCGGCATTTTTTACTAAAGGAGAAAAATTTAGGATACTTTCGTATTATCGCATTTAATCGTAGTGTGAAAATCTAATGACCAGTTTGCTTGTTCTAATGTGGACAAAGGAAAAAAACAACTTGAAATCCATTGCAACTGAGACAAAGATATGTGAAAGCCGCTATCATATTATACTTTTGTTTGACTGATTAAGCAAAACATGATTGGTATATTCTTTCCAACTAATATTGCGTTGGGAAAACGTAACAATTTGTAAACATATCTTGGTTTTGAACTTTTGATGAAATTTTGTTAACCACCCCCCCATGTAGAATTAATTTATCCCCATAACTGCAGAATGATATTTTGAGCGTTATCATTTGCATGTATCTAATTAGTATATAATTAAATTAATTTGAGCAGTAAATATCATTTTAAAAAAAATGTGAGCCTCGCGCTACGTTATTAGGTCATGTTAAAATAAAAAATAGACACAAACAACTTCTAACAAAGTAATTCGCTATGTAAAAGCAATAAGTAGTAACAAATTCACATATGATGAAAACTAGGCAGTATTGGGGATTTCAGGATTATAGTCTTGTCTAAGAAAATAGATTATTAACAGTTTCTTTAAATGTCTAATTATAGATTTTCTTGATCTTCTGCGCTTGTAAGATACCATTACTTATTAATTTTTTGTATTGTTGTGGGTAGAGAGGTACATAGTATTGGTAAATAATGGATTATAGTAATATTGATTTAAAATCGATTAACTTTTACCATTCTTAGGTTGTTACAGTTGTTTGTTATAAAAAGCTGAATTAAGACGAAAAAGGCGTTCGTTTAAACTTTGCGCAAAGTTCTGCTGGGGGATTAACATGTCAATATAGATTTAAATTTTTTTTTAATCCAACTTCTCAAAACTAAGCAAAATATTATTTTTTTTTTAGTAAAATAATTTATATTTAGGTTTTTTATTCTTAGTTAGTATGTAAAATTATGGTTAATAAATGACAGGAACATATCAGTAATAAAAATTAATTCCGTGTAAATCAATATAATAGTAGTTCCCTATAAACTTATTTTTGTTTTTGGTTTATCTCATCTCGCTAACAGTCATGGCTTGCAACGCTGTTGCGCGTAATATCAAGAAATAAAAGCTCACATAAGTTTTCTAAAAGAGTTATTTTACATTAATAGTTTTTTCAGCAGCTTCACAATAAAAATTATGATAAGGTGCTTATATAGTTGACCTTTTTCTGTACAATCATAAAGGCAGCTATATATGTGGGGATGTAATGTAGTAAAACTTTAATTTATATTCTCGGTAATGATAGTAATAAAATTAATAGTAACTACTGTAATTTATATTTTCACGCGCTAATGACAGTAATAAACTTAAAAATCATACACCAGCAAATTTAAACAAAGGTTTGTTATTCGAATACTCTGACCTGCAGTTTAATTTTATAGATTATAATTATTATATTATATAATATTCCTCTATCTTTATATGGAAGGTTATTAAGGACATATTATCTATCGTATGTACCATTTGTTTCAATTAATTTCGATTTCAGTTATAAAGATTCCAAGAATCTCATTGAAATGATAATTACCATTAAATAATTGATAAGCTGATTTTAAACCCATTGATAGCCTGTCCAAAATATAAGATCCTAATTTTTGGCCGTTTTAAGTGGCAATTATAAAATCTAAACCTTTTGTTTATGATAGGTTGCAGAGATGGACTTATGAATTTTATTCATTAATGCAAATAAATAATATATAATGTTTTTCGAGATGGATAAGAAGTACAAATATACAGTTTGAATGACTGGGCTTTACAAAAGGGACATATTGTATAAATAAAAATATACTTTAACTAAGCCTAATTCGGTTTCACTATCAACTGTCATCAGCTGAGGTAATTATCAGTGGTTTTATAATTTACATAAAATATATGAATCTTCAACTTTAACAACGTGCTG
>JAHKBH010003717.1:0-14879 GCA_019049505.1 Pachyrhynchus sulphureomaculatus
AAAGTCATATCGAGGGCCGCTAATAATATTCGATCCTTCAAGATATTTTGGAAAATGCAGATTGAAAGCAGTGCGACTGGTCGGTAGTTGTTTGGCAAGGTCTGCTTAACTTTTTTTTGGTATCGGCGGAACTGTAACCATTTCCAGCAAGAAGGAAATATGCCCTTTCTGCAGGATAAATTGAAAGACCTACAGAAAACTAGTGAAAGTATCCAGATTATTTTTATCGAGAAAAAGACCTGCACAAGTTATTCCAACTTGTGCAGGTCACTTGAGTAATTGTAAATACCGCTGTCGTGTAAGATTTCCATCGATAAAAAAGGGAACAATAATATGACGAACACTAATCCCTGCCCACACGTTTATCTTTTGTGGTCTTTGAGAATGACTGTGGATTATCTAGTCGGGAGTCTCAGTAGACCAGTAGTTATGACTGTTAACTCTTCCGTTGTGGCCTCGTCAGAAAAAACAATATTATGAATTAGGTTAGGATCATTATTGATTCGTTCGAAAATTCAACGCATCTATTGTAGTCATCTTCAGATAATTCTTGCAATAGAATGGGTTTGTATGGATGCAATTGTTCTTCGTTCAATATACGACTTAAGGTACATTTACTTATGTTGTGGTCTAGGCAAAGCTGATGAGTGGCTGTATGGAGATTTTCTGTAATTTCCAATATATTATATATATATACACACACACACACACACACACATATATATATATATATATATATATACATATATATATACATATACATATATATACATATATATATATATATATATATATATATATATATATATATATATATATATATATATATATATATATACACTCCTGGACAAAATTAACCTAACAATATATTAAATCATACAAATCTCTATAATGAATTAATTTTAATAATTTTTTATGAACATTGGTTACACTAAAAGTTAGAAAAAACTTATTCGGATACTTTAAAAGTGAATTAGCTACCAAATTTCTCTATAAGATTCGAATTAAAATTATTCTTAAGACCTAATGACAAAATCGTTGAAATTATGTAATAATGAAAAAAATAAACTGGGACACTAGAAGAAAAATTAATAGTGTAACTGGGACACTAGTAGCGTGTGTTGCCTCCTCTACTTCGGATGACAGCGTTTATGTGCGCTAGGCATGTTTCTAATTAAATTTTGGATAAAATCTTGAAGAATTTGCTCCCATTCTGTGATAAACTGCATTTTCAAGTTCCCTCAGGTTTCTAGGTGCAGGTATATGACGTTTCACATTTTTCTTAAGGTGATCCCATACATGTTCTATCGGATTCAGATCCGGGCTTTTTGGTGGCCATTGCATAATCGGTATATCAACTTGATTAAGATAATCGAGTACCTCTCTAGCCACGTGAGGTCGAGCGTTGTCTTACATAAACAGGAAACTGGGCCCCACAAAATGATCGAAAGGCATCACATGTTCTATTACAATATTCTCAAGATAGTAGTCAGCATTCATGGATCTCGTACGGACAGGAACTAACTCTGTGCGAGTATCAAAGCAGATGCCACCCCAGAACATAACAGAGCCACCGCCGAATGGAATCCTTGCAGAGATATTGCAAGGAGCAAACCTCTCTCCTGGTCTTAGCCATACTCGCTCACGACCATCTGGATGTTTTAGACTAACCCTAGTTTCATCTGTGAAGAAAACTTGTTTCCAATCATCCACAAACCAGTTTTCGTGTCGAGCAAAACGTAACCTGGCAACTCTGTTCTCTCTAGTAAGCAAGGGCGCAGTGGCTGGTCTCCTACTGTTGTAATCCAGCTTTATTTAACCGTCTTCTAACTGTTTTAGAAGAAATTGTGACATTGCGAACAGCTTCGAGTTCGTTTCTTATTATAGAACTAGTGACAGTCCTGTTTCTTAAAGCATATTGTCTTATAAAACGTTCATCTAGGTAGCTAGTGCATCGTTTTTTGCCCTTCTAGAATAAGTTCCTACTTCATTCAAGCGTCTTACCATACGACTTATTGTGGAACGATGTTTGCCTAACAAATTGGCAACATAACTCTGACAATATCCCTCGTCCAATAAAACTGAGCTCGCACTACCTCGTGTTCAGTTAAATTCCTTATTCGATTCATTTTTCTAATTCTTCGGGGAGTCTACCACAAAAAAATTACTTTGAAAAAAACAATTTATAAGTACTTTTAAAGTCATCGCATTATTACAACGAATTGTTTATCTTCTAAAAAATGCTTTAAAATAGCCTAAACTATTCATGAATACGAAACTAGCCTACTATCAAAACTCGATAAACTTTACAACTGACATAAGAAAAAGATAAATTAATTTTCAGATTGTTGCGTTAATTTTGTCCAGGAGTTTATATATATATATATATATATATATATATATATATATATATATATATATATATATATATATATTGAGACTGAAATACGTTTCTTGAACCATTTATAGAAATTCTTTTTTTTTTCTTGGGAATTTGGTACTTGATTTAATTATGGTAAAATTATATTTTCTGTCCAATTAGTGTTTGTTATTATAAAAAACGTTTCGACCCCGTTTGGTCTTCGTCAATATTATTTTTTATTTATCCGTACACGTTCTGTACGGCTACGTCTTGCAGAAAATAAATATAGTTGTTAAACTGAATTTAGTGAGAAAAATGTGTGTATGTGTGTGTGTTTGTAGAGTGCTTTGTCTTTTCATGTATTTAAAGGTTTTTAATTATGATGAAGTCCCCCCTTTTTAGGTATGTAATAAAATATTTTATATAATGTAATTGTAGGATAAATAAAAAAATATTACTGGTGAACATCAAATGGGGTCGAAATGATTATTATATAACAAACATCAATTGGGCAGAAAATATAATTTTTTACCATTAAATCAACAACCATATTCCCAAGAAAAAAAGTAATATATATATATATATATATATATATATATATATATATATATATATGTATATATATATATATATATATAATATATATATTTATTTATTTATTTAATATTTTTGCTAATAATATTTAACAGTTAAATATATTGGAAACAACAGTACATATTGACAAAAAAAAAACGGTTAAAAAAACATGTTTTTTTTTTTGTTTTTCCTTTTGGAATGGGTCCCCACTAGATAAACATCGTACAAGTATTTTCTATATATGTATGGATGTAGGTATTTGTTTTTTAAGAAAAAAAATTCCTACATGTGTTTTCACAATATGTGTTTATTTATACGAAAAACAAAAGGAAACAATACATTACGTTATTAAATTTTTCTTTGTTTTCAATAAAAATAGGTTTTCCGACTTATCAATTGTGCCTATATAATGTAATAATAGAGAGTTTCTGGAAGAATTTTTGTTTATAAGGTGGAGTGTTTTACTATGGTTTAAGATAAGCTTCAGTTATTATTATATATATATATATATATATATATATATATATATATATATATATATATTTACATTTACATATGTGTTACAACAGAGGATGGTGAAATGTAATACATTAAAATTGCGGGTTTCAATCCGTTCGTCTAACGATGAATTTACACGACGTTTCGCCTAAATTCCTTTGGCATTTTCAAGTGCGCTTGCTGCTGTTGCTACTCGATACTGTGATTTGCTGCTGCTGCCGCTCGAAGCTAACCGAGATTTTGGCGAAACGTCGTGCAAATTCATTATTAAACGAACGGATTGAAGCCCGGAATCTTTATATATATATATATATATATATATATATATATATATATATATATATATATATATATATATATATATAAAGTTTTATTCCCGGAATACATCATCATAAAATAACAATAAAATGCAAGTGGAAAATATCAGCAAGACTTGATAACCAGAATAAGAGCCATCCTACCATATATTAAGGGTACATTACATTTTTTCGGGTCAAAAAAAATCAATTTTTTAGAAAGTATCCTATTGGAAAGTATATCGGCGAAATAAGCAAAAAAAGATGTGCTAGAATCAAACAGAATAGACAGAACAGCAGCACGAAACAGGACACCAGAGTTTTTCTGACCAATCACAGATTTTTGCAACAAATTCCTTGGGAAAATTCGGGGTTCATTGAGACATTAAAACATTCTAACAACCTTAAGGGAACATTATACTTTCTTGGGTCGGAAAAATCAACTTTTTAAAAAGTATTCTACTGGAAAGTATTATATTTCAATAATATTCTCTGACAATTTCAGAGGAAAATTTCAAATACTTTCGAAGTTATAGACGATTATATTGCCAAGTATAAGGCAGGCCAATTCGACCGCGCGGTGTGCCAACTTAACTTTCGGCCGTTTATAGAGGTTTTGTTCTACCTGCGTCGAACATCTGTTGCTACCATTATGATTCTAAGAAAGATACAAGCAGATAAAAGAAGAGCTTACTTTAATAAGTATAATATCTTTTCAGTTTAAGGCCAAACTGTAGCTCCAAAGCAAACGGGATGCTGGCCTGCTCAATTCGAAAATATCGCTCACAGGCCTAACATCATTCAATAAACGTCTCTGCTAATATTGTGCAAAATGGATAAAAAACACTTATTTATTAGTTATCGATTTTCAGATGAAAGTAATTCTAATTTTGCCAGTACATCTGCAGAAAAAATTGTAAAAATTTCTGATTTGAGTCCAAGCCGCCCGAGAGGCCAGAATCGTACAGAGAGACGAGAGAACACTTAAGAACGAGGTGTATGAGGAGTCGGAAGGGATTTTTTTGTGCAGCAGGCATAGCTGATTGAACGTAAGTAGATTTTACATGTGAAAATTCGTTTGTCAAAAGTTTAAACACGTTTTTCTCAAGACAACGTTTTTGTAATCGATGTGCACGATAACTTAGGACTGGGGCTATAGTCATACTTTTTCTAAGGATATATTTTTTTTTCAGGCGTTCCAGTGAGCCGCAATCGTGCACATTAGCAGATCAAAATTTTCAAAATGGCTTCCATGAGGCTGAAAAAAACCCTATAAAAATCATTTAAAAAATTATGTAAAATATATATTAGACAAATTACGGACTCAAAAAATGTTTTTTTATTTATTTATCAATCCCATAATTTTCGACCGAGAAAGTGTAATATTCTCTTAACAGGTTGACTGCCGATCTATATTTTTGAGTTTGTGGTTGACGCCGGTAAGATTTTTTTCCAAATATTTTTATTTTATTGTGGTAAATATGAATTAAAATGAGTCTTGGATGTGTTTTTTTTATGTGCCATTCAAAATATTAGAAAAAAAAAATTTCACTCCGATCGGAGTAATCGGCATTGCAAGTGAAAATTTTTACTAGATGCCGAACACTCCGATCGGAGTGTCCAATTAAATAAGTAAAGAAATAATAAATCGAACTCGTGAACTCAAAACATTTATTTCTAAATTATTTTTGTACATTTTTATGGTAATCCTCAAAGCAATTAAGACAAAAACCTGGTTGTCCAGGGCACATTTTGCATTCATACATTGTTTGCTTTCTTATTTTATTTTTTTTTCCTGCATTCTTTGCATTCCTTTCTGCTTACCCGTTTTGTTTCTTTAGTTCCTTTTTTTTTCACTAACAATTTTTTCTACTTTGCTAATGCTGTGGACATTTATTTGGCCTGGAGGAATTTGCGGCAAATTAGTAATTTGTGGTCTGGCTAGTAAATTTCTTATGACATCCAATCGGAAGTCATATAATCGTAACTGGTCAGACCGCGAATATTTATTGTACAAAAAATAGGCGTTTATCATGCTCATTTGCAGCACATGCATGAATAACTTTTTGTACCACCGAATGGTTTTACGGCTGCAAGGATAATATGCCATCATTTGATCCTGTCTATCTACACCGGACATAAAAGCATTATATCCAATGATTGCGGAAGGTTTTTCAGATTCTTGATTTCTTTTGTTTTTAAAAATGCCCATGTCGCTTCCAAATTCTGTTGAAATGTATTGAACATTGCGTTTATCGCGCCATTTTCCGACATGCACTCCATTGCAAAACATAGATTTATTCTCACCACGTTTTAAGTTTGCACTCATTACCTCTTTCGGATTATCTTTCCTCTCAGCTCTCAGCGTACCAGTGCAGTATGTATTTTGTTGAAGTAATTTCCTAGCTAAATTAACACTATTGTAAAAATTGTCTAGATAAACAGCATGTCCCACACCCCAATTTTTCCTCCAATAAATGTAAAACAATCTTTTCAGTATGTTCGCTTCCACCATAAACATCTGTCGCACCTTCGTAGACACGAAATTTCAAAATAAGTCCATTAGGCTCTGTCAGCATGTATAACTTCATACCATACTTATGACGCTTATTCTTGATATACTGTTTAAACTGGAGACGACCCCGATAAAGTACCATAGCTTCATCCAAAGACAACTCTCTTCCAGGATAGTAAATTTCTCCCATCTTGTTGTTAAAAAAATCTGCCACAAATCTAATCTTTCCTAGCCGATCTGCCGGATTCATATCTGGAGATGTAAAATGCAAACACCTCAAGATAAGCTATTCCTTGACATATATTTTCTAAAAACAGGTAGATTAAATAGCGGATCAGTTTTCCAATAATCGTTAAGACGGCTCAAGGATATTGTGCCAGTGTGAAGTAACAGAGCCAAAAAAATTTTTAGTTCGTCAACAGTAAGATCTTTAAAATTAGTTTTTTGTACTTGTTTCTGGGCGCAGCAAAACCTCGACTGCGTAAGAGTTCGTTCGTTCTACAATAGTTTGTAAAAAATCATCATCAATGATCATTTCGAAAAAATCGATAGGTGCACCCTGTCCTAGAATTTGCACCATTAATTCCTGGGTTTTCTGGAACAAAATTTGTTTTAAAACGCACCTCTATCGTTCCATTTTATCTCATCAAGGCTAGGAAGTGTTTGATGTGGCCGAATAGGGTCTATAAAATTCTCTTCTTCGGACTCGGAGTTTGAATTTACATCACTATCGTCTGTGTCTGGTACGTAATGTTCGTCACTACTACCTCCGCTTTCTTCCAATAGCTGCAATAATTCAGTGTCAGTTAGCTTCTTTTTCTTATCATATACCTTTTTTCATCACTACAATGTCTTTTTTTAATACCAGAAGGCCCAGGTTAATTGTACATATTGTACGGCAGATTACAACCAAACCAAAAGCAAATCCGCGGAATCATTTAAGCACCTGTTAGAACTTGCGTTTTTAAGCAACCCCACCACTAGAAACACGTTTCATATACAACGCCGATGGAATACTAAACGTTTCGTAAGAACGCATGTCGAACTCCGATCGGAGTAGACGGCGTTGGCGAAGAGACCCGACGCACTCCGATCGGAGTGGTCGGCAGTCAACCTGTTAAAGGGACTACTGGTAAGACTAGCCGCTTTCCGCGAAGATAAAACATATCAGCTTTACCAGGTGTGCAAGTTTGAAATGCGGATTTCAGACAACAGATGGTGCACCAATGCAGTTTGTGCTATAATGATTTGACACTACGCCATTTTGTTGTGTCATCAACAAGTGTCAGACGCGCACGAATGATAAATTGGAAAAAATGTGTGCATAGTGTTGTGTTGTTGTGTTCAATATGTCGAAATTTATACCGAACAAAGAGCATTCGCGGATAGCATTAATTTTTGTTTTCATTTGAAGAAAACTGCTGTTGAATCATACCGATTACTTCGAGAGCAAATGGAAAAGCGCAATAACATGTGTGACATTTTGCTCGCTGGTACAAAAGGAAGTCGTTTTTTGCATCGTATAGTTACAGGGGATGAAAAGTGGATTTGTTTTGAGAATCTCAAGCGCAAAAAATCATGGGTAGACCCAGGTGCACCATCCGCATCGACCGTAAGACCGAATCGCTTTGGCAGAAAGTCGATGCGTGTTTGGTGGGGCCAGAGGGGCGTGGTCTATTATGAGCTGTTAAAACCTGAGGAAACGGTTAATACTAAATGTTACCAACAACAATTGACCGATTTGAACCGTTCGCTGCTTGAAAAAAAGGCCAGAATACCGAAAGAGGCAACACAAAGTCATTTTTTTCTTCATGACAATGCTCCATCACATACGGGAAAACCAGTTCGCGACACATTGAAAGCACTCAGCTAAGAAGTTCTACCCCATGCGGCTTACTCATCAGACTTGGCTCGTTCCGATTACCACTTGTTTGCATCGATGGGCCACGCACTTGCTGAGCAAGCGCTTTGGTTCGTACGAAGATGTGAAAAAATGGCTCAATGAATCGTTCGCAGCAAAAAGGGAAGATTTTTACTGGCGTGATATTTACAAAATTGCCCGAAAGATGGGAAAAATGTATAACAAGCGATGGAGCATACTTTGAAAAAAGCACTTTTTATCATTCTTCCGAATTTAACATGTTTTTTAGAAAAAAATCCGCATTTCATACTTGTACACCTGGTAAATGATATTTCAATATCAAATCGAACTATAGTGTGAAACTATCTGCACATGATCCGTTTGAAAAAACTGACAGAAGACTATCTATCAGACTGGAAGACCATAAATTGGCTACCAATAAACGAATCCTATCTGCCCTTTTTCAACACAAATTCTGGACAGGATACGAAATGAATTTTAATAACTGCGAAGAGGTAGCCGACACAGAAAATAACAACCCGAGAGACCATTGAGATCGAAAAGACGGGGACATTTGGCTAAGACAGACGATGTACTAAATTTGTCCAACTAGTGGAAAATGCAATTTAAAGAAGTCTATTAATTAATAGATAAAACACAAATGACAATAAAGAAAACAATGTAAACGACAGTCGTAGGGGTGAAGTAAGCTATGTGCGTTTCAATTTCCTGTGCAGGTATAAAGCACCAGGCAGCAAGCTAAGCTCTCAGTCAGTCCGTAGACTCGAGTCAGCATTGAAAAAAAAAAAACGTGTACGGAACTTCTGCAAAATTCCACCCGAAATCTAATGTGAAATCGTACCCACTTCAATCTAAAAGCTTAATAATTGGTCAAAGTGCAAGTTGAACTTGCGCAATTAGTGTTCCGTACGTTGATTTCCTTTAAAATAAAAAATGTTGTAACGGAAGTATAAAATGATCAGTGACTTCATAAAACACACACCCCAAATGAGGTGAAAATTGATGACCTTGAAATTTCGGTTTTTTTTTTATATACCAGATAAATTATTACAGGTATTGTACTCGTGATAATTTTCGTTCAATTTACACCCCGTGGCGAATATTCCAGAATTTTTTCAAAATTTTTTTAAAAGTACTTTTCGAGATAAGGCGGGTGGACAGCGATTTTTTTAAAATAATACAAAGAAAAGTAAGCGGAAGTATTACATTATATATACATTTTTTACTCGTGTTTTCACAAGCTTTCATTTGACACCACATTCGATTACCTAGTAAAAAAAATTTTTTTTCACTTCCGATTTCACCCCCCAAAACTAACCCCTTAAGTCAAAATTTTAACTTTCAAAACTACATGGCTCTGATGAGTCCATCAATTCCTATATTATTACCAAATTTCAACTTTCTATGACAAATAGTTTCGGATAAAATCGGATGTGACAGACACACGGACAGACAGACGGACAGGCAGACGGACAGACAGACAGACACCGAAGTCATCTTATAAGTGTTCCGTACGGAACACTAAAAATGTTGTAACGGAAGTATAAAATGATCAGTGACTTCACAAAACACACCCCAAATGAGTTTTCAACAAAGTTTGTTTCCAATCTTTACTGAAAATTGATGACTTTGAAATTTCTGTTTTTTTTTATATACCAGATAAGTTATTAAAGCTAATGCACTCGTGATAATTTTCGTTCAATCTACACCCCGTGGAGAATATTCCAGAATTTTTTCTAAATTTATTGATAAGTACTTTTCGAGATAAGACGGGTGGACAGCGATTTTTCGCGATATTTTAAAAATAATACAAAGAAAAGTGTTCGCAAGTATTACATTATATATATATATATATATATATATATATATATATATATATATATATATATTTTATTCGTGTTTTCACAAGCTTTCATTTGACACCATACTAGATTACCTAGTAAAAAAAAAAAAGTTCACTTCCGATTTCACCCTCCAAAACTAACCCCTTAAATCAAAATTTAACTTTCAAAACTACATGGCTCTGATGAGGCCATCAATTCCTATATTATTACCAAATTTCAACTTTCTATGACAAATAGTTTCGGTGAAAATTTGCCTATACCAGTTGCATCTGTGTCCGTTGAGATTGACGATACACAATCCTCCACTTCAAGCCAATGTGTTGATGAAGACGATGACTCTGAGTTTGAAGAAATTCTAACCAAGCCACACTTGATAACTCAAAGAGACCAACACTTCAGATCATGCTTTTCTCAAGACGGGGATTTGGTGAGATCTTAGTGGGAGACTGTTCATCCGCCGCCACTTCGTCATCGTCATTTAATTTTTCGGTTTCCTGAAAGGCATTCGTTATTTCTTCAATGCTCATTTCTTCTTCTAAATCATCTGCTGTAATACATTCAACAACATCTTCTCTTGTCATATTTTCGCAACCTTTTAATTTTTGCGTTAGTTCAAATAAACTTTTTTCTTTTTCTTCTATCTCGCTGTCAAAATTTGAACAGGACATTTCTCCATGGCTTCTCAATTTCAAAAGCTAATTCATTTAATGGAGTATCATCTTCACTGTCATTATAGTCCTTAAAATCAATAACTTTTGACCAAGATTTTTGAATAGTGGTAGTACGCACAGAATCCCAAGCTTGACTTACCCAGTAAATAACATTTTTTTATTGTAACCTTTCTCATCTCATTGACAATATCCTCCTTTTCTGTGTATTCTAACAGATGTTCAAGTTATAAACGCCTATACTTTTTTTTAACGGTTTCGAGAATGCCTTGATCCATCGGTTGCATTATGCTGGTTACATTTGGAGGAAAAAATTTTACAATTTCGCCCACATGAAGTGTTTCTCCAGGGTGAGAGGGGGCATTATCCATTAACAAAATTGCTTTAATAGGAAGACGGTTTCTGTTCAAAAATTTAGTCACAGATGGTACCAACTTTTCTTCAAACCAGTTAGTAAATAAGGTCGCATCCATCCATGCGCTCTTCTGACTTTTGTCGACGATTTTAGAAGCTCGGTTAATACGCAGCATAGACGCACGTACCTCGGATAATTAGGTTCTTAGATTGGCTCGATTAATCCGGAGCTCGGATAATCGGGGTTCTACTGTGTATATATATATATATATATATATATATATATATATATATTATATATATATATATATATATATATATATATATATATTTTATTCGTGTTTTCACAAGCTTTCATTTGACACCATACTAGATTACCTAGTAACAAAAAAAAAGTTCACTTCCGATTTCACCCTCCAAAACTAACCCCTTAAATCAAAATTTAACTTTCAAAACTACATGGCTCTGATGAGGCCATCAATTCCTATATTATTACCAAATTTCAACTTTCTATGACAAATAGTTTCGGAGAAAAATCGGGTGTGACAAACAGACGGACAGACAGACGGGCAGACAGACAGACACCGAAGTGATCTTATAAGTGTTCCGTACGGAACACTAAAAATCAAATAGATATTGTGAACTGTCTTCAGTTACTTATCTATTTGATGGTGTATCTCCTGCTTGTAGCTCCACATCCATCATAGTTGTCTCGCATGCGCAACTCGATATTATCCTAGTCTTCTTAAAGACTTGTATGAAAAGCTATGCTGTGCTAAAAATATTTCACAAAGCTACAAATTTTATCATTCCATATCTCCAACATTTTTAATTAAAATTTTTAAATCAATAATTGCATCCTGACATAGCGGTATGTAATTATTTTTATTGAGAAACACCGTTATTTTCTCGATAATCCGTAACCTTGTCTGGTGTCTTGTCAGGGTCGAATTTAGTAGCCAAAGCGCGTGGTTGTAAAAAGTTTTTTTTTAAAATATGTACTTAAGTAGTTGGATACAAGGTGATTCATTAAAAACTAAACAGGATCCTGTTTTAGGCGTGACTAATTCCTGTGAACTACCTATTTTTATTGCCCTTGCTTACTATTGGACACATAGAGGGTATTTTTTTAGTTTCTGCCTTGTTTTTAATTAATTATAGATGCTTTATCTAAACAGAAATCGGGGAGGAGAAATGCGAAATATCAGTCAGTCAATAAGTTTTTGAAAGCGACACCTATAGAGCATCACTTGTATCAAATATTGAACACCATTTTGAAGCTTTATCTGTCATATGAACACACCCTAAATTTCAAGTCGATCTGTCAAGTCTTTCGTTGTTTATCAGCTGGTTAAAGTAGACGTGTATGGATATTTTTTAAAAATGAGAAAAAACCGAATATCGTGCAATGATACGAGGCATGTTTTTTAAGTAAGTACCGTTTTGCGATTCCGCCGCCGCAGCGATACGGTCGGCGTTCCGCGCATGCGCGCTGGTAACCTACATCTCATGTCTACACACTGACGCCATTACAGTCTGATTCTTCATTGTATACGTTGTTTACTGAGTGTTTAAGATGCCTCCGACAATCGTGAGTCCCGCCGATTGTGAAGTACGGGCTGTTTATACGATTTCTTAGTGCTAAAGGCGTAAAACCGATCGATATTCATCGTGAGATCTGTGAAGTTTACGGGCAAAACATTATGAGTGATGGAATGGTAAGGAAATGGTGTGAGAGCATTTAAAGATGGCCGCACAAATGTGCATGATAAAGAACGGAGTGGGCGTCCTTCGGTCGTTAATGAAGATTTGTTGCAGAAAGTGGACGAAAAGGTGAGAGAAAACAGAACGCTTTACAATTTCATCATTGTGCGACTGCTTTCCTCAATATTCTCGTAGTGTTTTGTATCGCATTGTGACCGAGAACTTGAATTACCGGAAACTGTGTTCACGTTGGGTTCCAAAAAATGTTGACGGATTTGCACAAAACCCAACGTTTAGGCAGTGCATTGACTTTCCTTGAGCGGTACCACAATGAAGTTGAACATTTTTTAGACTAAATTGTTACTGGTGACGAAATATGGGTGGCCTACGTCACACCAGAATCGAAACAACAATCCATGGAATGGCGACATTCATCATCACCCAAAAAACTGAAGTTTAAGCAAACAATTTCTGCCAGCAAAATCATGTGCACAGTTTTTTGGGCAGAAAAGGAGTATTCCTAGTGGAGTTTCTGCCTCGTAATGAGACAATCAATGCAGCGTCTTATTGTGAGACATTGAACAATCTGCGTCGTGCAATCCAGAACAAAAGACGTGCAAGTTGAGTAAGGGTATCGTTTTGCTGCATGACAATGCCCGTCCACATGTGGCTAATCGGACCAAAGATCTCATCAAATCTTTTAAATGGGAAACTCTAGATCATCCTCCATACAGCCCTGATCTGGCGCCCAGCGACTACCATTTGTTCCTGCACTTGAAGAAGCACCTGAGTGGCCAGCGTCTTCAAGACGATAACGAAGTCAAAACATTTGTGATACAGTGGTTAACAAGTCAGGCGGCAGAATTTTATGAGGAGGGTATTCAAAAACTGGTGCCACGTTATGACAAGTGCCTCAATATTCACGGAAATTATGTAGAAAAGTAGATTAAGGTACAGGCTTTCATGTAAAAATAAAATTATAGCGATATCTTTGCACGTCTTTTTTTAATTCCAAAACGGTACTTACTTAAAAAACATGCCTCGTAAAATCTTTTGTTTCGGAAGGTTTATCGGCAACTGAAACCCAGGCAAAATTAATAAAAATGTTAGAGTCTGCTCGTCATTTCCAACTGTTCATAGACGGATTCTCGAGTTTAAACGTGGTCGTACAAGCGTCAATGATGATCTAAGTTCAGGGCGACCAAAAATTGCAACGACTGAGGATACTGTTGTGCAAGTACAAGATATGATAATGGAAGGCCATCGATTAATCGTGGATGATGAAGTTATAGGCATCTTACATGGATCAGTACATGAGATCTTAATTAATGTTTTGGTATGAGGAAATTATTCACAAGATAGGTGCCGCATTTGCTAACATTGGAACAAAAACGCACTCGAGAAAAACTTTCTAAACAATATTTGGCTTATTTCACAAAGAATAAAACTGAATATTCACTCTATTCGCTAGATCTGGCTCCGTCTGATTTCCATTTGTTCCTAACTTCAAAAAATGTCTACGTGGGAAGCGTTTTTCAACAAATGATGAGGTGTTAGTATCCGTAGATGGGCATTTTGAAGGTCTTCCGGAAAACTACTTCAGAGAAGATATATAATGAATTGGAAAATTGCTGGAAAAAATGTATTGAGTTTAAAAGAGATTATACTGAAGAAAAAATATATTTCGACTCATTAATTCATCTTGTTTCATTTCCGCTTTCAAAACTTATTAACTGACCTATATAATTATTTAATTTATGTATTTCGTTCGCGATATTCTTTCTCAGCGTTAAGAACAGTTAAATAGTTCACTACATATATTGTGATGTCATTTTTTGGACACTGTTGATGGTCATGGTCACTGTCGTTTAAACAGTTTTAATGGAGTCGTATGGCTTACGCTGTCTTTAATCAGGTGAATAAGGCAAGAGACGACGACTCTCATATGAAGCCCTGGTGTGGCGGCCCATAACCGAGAGAAAATGGGTTATGATCAAGCTAGAGGAGACTCCACATTTAAGCTGCACGGGCATTAAAATAAGAACAGCAACTAGCAACACGAAGGAGGCGATATTGCACCTACCACCCTTGCGTGTATACGTAAAGTCTGACACGTGTCGGACGGGTTATCGGTTGCTTGTCACTGGGACTCTAAACACTAGGACATTGCAGCATATGGT
>JAHKBH010003718.1:0-14839 GCA_019049505.1 Pachyrhynchus sulphureomaculatus
CGCACACGTGTCGCTCCCTCTGTAGCGCTTTTTTAGGGACTTCCCCTGGTCAGCTAACGTGTGCATAGACACATTACAAAAAAAAAGTCTTTTATTAGAATATTTAAAACAATTTTTATATTAATGTTTTATACAGAAGTTAAGTTTTTAAAATAAAATAATTATTTTTTTAATTTAAATATACCTGACTTTGCTATCATGGAGAGTAATTAAATAATTTTCTAAAATCGGCAAATACGAAGTATTTTATATGGTTGGCCTCGATAATATTTATAATACTACAGAATGAGCCTTATGGTAATATAATTGATAAATTTTCATGGAAGATTTACGATTGTAACATTTTTTTTAATTAATTGTTAAATTTTAAATAGAGATCGCAGTCATACTGGAAACTGTTTTAACAAAAGTGTCGTTTTTGAAAAACAGGACATATCTAAGATATTATAGATTTTACACAACTCGTTATAACCAAAAATGAATCTATCTAGTCACCTCATAATTTCGCTAAGTTTTCTACATACCAAATTGTCTAAAATTCTGAATTTGCATCCAATAAAGCAATGTTATAAATATATAGAAATTTAATATTTAATGACCTGATCGGGCCTCTTATCTTAGAAGAAAAGCTCGGAATAGGATGTGGAAAAGATGATAACATCAATCAAAGACAAAGTTCCATTTTAAATATACTTAATTTATCAATGTGATAAAGAATAACATTTTAAAAATAAACTTACCACAACGTAGGCATATATGGAGCATGCTATTTATACATCTAATTTATGGGACATTTAGTGATCTTATTTTGATTTTTTCTTTCACTGGGGATTTTAGAATAATTTTTCTCATTACACACAATTTACCTTTTAAAAAATATTTAGTTCAAACTTATTATATAATTTCTAGGCATAGTTTTTAAAACATACGTCCGTATAAAAAATATACGACTTTTAACTGGGACAATATAATATTTATTAATTGCTTTTTAAAGTTCCTTATATTTTTAGGCATAAACATTAATATATAAATATAAAATAGATTTTCGTCTAATTTATTTATTTCTACAACATGTAATGCACATATAACATATCTTAAATCTTTAAGGTAAGACACACACACTTTAAACAACAATATTGCCTTTTTTATCTATAGGAACAGTTACGTTTATTGTTGAATTTGTATTTTTAGCTAAATTAAAATCGGTAATGTAATTTTGGCTTAGTAGTCCTTACACAGCAGACTTAAAAGAAAATCATTTCGAGCCCTAATTAATATATAAAAACATATATTTAAGCTGTTTTGAAATTTGATTTACAAAAAAAGTGAAACACAAAAATGCTTACTACGAAGCTTACGAGACCGAGAAGAAACAACCCAAACTAACGCGTTCTCCCTCCATCCCCGAAAATACGCCAATAGAAGCGCCCGTTTAATACGCAGCTATATTTAAATATACTATCTCCACGGGAAGATGCTCATCGGAAGCTTTTTCCAATTCTCTCATAAACCTAAAAAAAGATTGATTTGCCTTTTTGTGCTCCCCTGGATTATACATATACAAATTAACTGTGTTTTAGTTTATTTAAAAGATTACCACATCAGAACAAACCTCAGTCTATAAAGCCAATTTAACTCTTGTTATTCTAGTTCAAATGAATTATTGCTTAAAAGTAGGCAGTATCTCTAAAAGAAGTAAAATGGTCAATATTAAAAGTACAAATTATATTCGCAATCAACTGATTACATAAGGAGTTATTTTGGGAGAGTTCCGTATGGGAACAGGCGTATAAGATCACACGCGTTGGTCAGTCTGTGTGTGTCTGTCCATCTTCAGTCCCTAATTGGTCTGTCCATCCCAGTTCCCATTTTCCTCTCCGAAACAATTTGACATAGAAAGGTGAAATTTAAGGCAATAACATTTTAATTGATGGCCTCATCAGAGCCGTGTAGTATTTGAAAGTTTAAAAAAGTTATGTTCACTTAAATGAAGATTAGTTTTGGGGGGTGGGGGGGGGGGGGAGTGATATCGAAAGTGAAAAAAATTTTTTTTTTACCAGGTGAATCATTCGACTGTCGAAATGAAAGCTATGTAAAAAGTACAACTCAAAAATATATATAATGTAAAAACTTGCGCACAACTCCTCTTTGTATAATTATATTTAAAAAAGGTGCGAAAAATCGCTGTCCCCCCAACCTATATCTCGAAAAATACTAACACAAAAAGTTGTAGAATAACATACTGGAATAATTCTCTACAGGGTGTAGATATAATCGAAAATAATCACGAGGCATTCACTATACTATAATACAGTCAATTCTGATATATATAAAAAAAGAAAAATTCAGGTCTTTTCATTTTTTCAACTACAGAATGGGATAAAAACATTGTTTAAAACTGATTTGATTTTATTTTTTTTTTTTTTTTTTATTGGTCTAGCACACGTGCATGCAGGGAAGTCCCTAAAGCGCTCCAGGAGCGGCACGAGTGCGGAAAAAGCGATTCACGTTGTTCTTTGAATCGCTGTAAATTGTACTCGGTGGGAAACACAGCCGCTGGGCAAATAATTCCAAAGGGATGACGCTCTCCATATAAAAGATTGCTTGAAAAGCGTTGTACGCGAGTAACAAGCTGAAAAAACCTCATACGGATGCGAAGCACCAGCGCGACGTGTATTTCTAACATGCACCGCATTTTTGGGAGGAATTAAGCGGGCTACATCCTTCGAACACTTTCCATGAAAATACTTGTAGAACAGACTCAAGTCGCCAACCGTTCTTTTCTTCGATGTTCCAGCGAATCAAGGCCCGCCGGTCAATTCCGGGTCCCCCAAATCAGACGGACCGCTCTTCTCTGAACAGAATCCAACAAATGCAGTGAATGTTTGGGAGCGGAGCCCCCAAACGTGGGAGCAGAATTCCATAGTTTGGTCGAATTTGGGCTTTGTAAAGAATTAACAGTTGCTTGTGGGGTGTAAGCTTTCTGGTTCTAAATAATATTCTCCCACAACTTTTTGAAGCACTCTCCTTGCTATGCCTGCAACATGTTCATGCCAAGACATATTTGCTCCCAAACTAACGCCCAACAAATTGAAGCGACGATGCTAGGGGAATGGAGTGCCCCGAATAACTTGTCGGGTTCAGCAACGTTTAACTTTTTTAGAAAAAACTGCCGCTTGGGTTTTGTAGCGTTAAATTCCCTTGGGTTACTGGTCACCCCAAGATATGAATTTCTTCCAGGTCTTTGTTAAGTTGAACGACCTCCTGCTGTCTGCGGGTATTCGCCTGAGGCAGCCGATGTTCCGAGCGTTCGAGGTGAACGAAGAGACAAGCGTACTGTCCATCTGCAAAGCTATAGATTGGATTTCCCGGTCTTTTCCAGCAGAACGTTAATGTAAATGAGAAAGAAGAGTAGGAGACAGTATGAGAGCCCTGGGGGCACACCGGCGTTGATTAGTGAGGTGTATAGAAAGAAAATCCGTCGACCGCCACTCGTAAAAAAACGCTCTCTCCTGAGGGAAACATGAGAGCCACAAACAGAACCTTTCCAGGTTTAGACATACCAATAAGAGCGCAACTTAGCCAACAGTCCATCGTGTCCAAACACGGTCGAATGCCTTGGATATGTCAAGAGCAACCGCGCTCGAGAATTCTCCAAACTTGTTCAATTGAGCGTTGTTTTCCAAACATGTGATTACATAAGTCAGACAGATCTCCCTGTTGATGCTATGTTTACGAAAACCATACATTGGTGATCGCTAATAAATTTGAAATAGTTCAAGATATTTTAGAAGAGCTCATTGATAAACCCTTTCCCATGAACTTTTTTTCGATATTATTGAAAGCAGTGCAACTGGACGGTAGTTATTTGGCAAGGTCTTCTTACCGATTTTTTTAGGTATCGGCTGCTGAACCGTGGGGCACATTTCCAGCAGGACGGAAATATTCCCTTTCTGTAGATACTGTGAAAAAGTCCTACATCCGAAAATCACGTGTTAGTTCCCTTGCACAGTATTTATTGAGAACCTGATGGCAGTTAGTCCGTCAGCGCCAGAAAGCCTTCTTGGTGTCTAGCTTCATTAAAATACGCATTATGATTCGCTGTCTCTGAAAGACAACATCGGCAATTCCCTTGGACTGCAATATGGTAATAGTAGGGGTGGTGTTTTTTTCCTTGGAAATCGACAGTAAAATGTGAAGCAAAGAGTTCAGCCGCCAACAAGTATTCGCTGCTCTCAACAGGTGTGGTTGCAATGTGAATTAGTCTGGCCGTGTTGAGTGGTGGTATGGTGGATTTGGTAAAAATAATGAGACTAACTGCTGCCTTAGAGAGCGAAACATGCCCAACAAAAGGACCTGGAATTGTTGGGACACAAAATAGCGAGAAGGTTGTTTTGCTAATTTTACGTTTTGATTGTGAGACCGTCCATGTTGTTCGTCCCGAAGATTCCCCGTGGCATCTGTTCCAGGCATGACCACAGATGTTTACGGATTTAAGGTGTTATGATTTCACGCCATTGTCGGTAGAGCAATATGGTTTAGAAGAATCAACAGCTTCTTTATTGCATATTCGGGTCGAAACCAAGGCTTGTCCGTTGGGAGGAGCATTTTCTTCGAAAAACGGATGAAAGCTTCTCCATAACCAGCCAAAATAAATCATCGGAGACCATCCCTGGCTCACATCAGATGGGTTTAATCGCGATCGAAAACCACAAGTCCATCCAACGGAGAAAAGTATCGAAAGTATCCCATTGAGATTCTTCCTCCCATCTAAGCAGATTTTGTAGTGCCATAGCTTGCGCGGGTACCTAGCGCGCTCTCTTCTGATCACATGATAGGCAGGATACTCTATGCTCGAAAGCAGTTTATTGTCGTAAGAACACCTAACGGCGGATATAACGTGTGACCTGTGTAAATCCTCCTGAATGGTAGTTAAAAACAGATCAAGAAGACTGGCGAACATCTCCCGTCATGGTCTCGACATCAGGTATCCGGGTGGGATCGTCAATAAGTACTAGTTTATAGCCATAACAGATTGTAGAATTATACAGCGTCACTCAGAACCAATGTTTCGACGTCGTATAAGTTGAATATGTGAGTGTCCAGTATGAATATTGTGGACATTTAAAAGTCGCCCAGGTATGGCAATATTGATGCACTTGGATAGTTACCGTATGTAAAATGAATCGATGGTGTCCTGCAAGAGAAGCTAAAAGAGATTTCGAAAAATTGGTATCTACTTATGGTGGACTGATCAACAGGAATACAGATGAACCTTGTGTGTTTGTTGAGTCTGTTATTTTTAACCCCACTTAACATCAAAAGTTTGCGGGGCTCCCAGTGCTGCGTCGGGGGGGGGGGGGGGGGGGGTGGGGTCTCGGTGTGAACAAGTAGAGGTCGCTTCTGACAAAAAGTGATCAGTTTCCAACGTTTACGGACCTAAATCGGGAATAAAAGTCGTACCCAGACATATATAAAGAAGAGGTGACCGTGCTTTGGTCGACAGACTGAACCATCGGTGTCACATAGAGCTAGTACATGAAGGTTTAATACTGAATGCAGGTGTTAGATTGCACTGAAATTATTTTCGATGTATAAACCTCGTAAATTGGGCAAAAATCTAGCCTTTTCATAAACAAAATGATTTCTGCAAGTCGACGGCCTCCGTCACACAGCCCCTACCCCGATACACCGAACGGGGGGGTCCAATCTACATCCGGAACTCTCATTGTAATCAAGGTGGGTCTCCACAACCTGCTCCTTTTGGTCCCACCTGTAGTTAAAGTGTAATTTATATCCTGTTTCTGTCACCATGTTGATCTTTGCCCATTCATGGCTTAGATCCAGGGGTGATGTTATTTATAGTGACTAGTTTGGTTTCTGACCAGATTACCGTTTATTCCAATGAACACGTGAGTTCCTTGCATTTGTGGTGTGATGGTTCGGTCCGTCACACTGCGCAGTCCTGTTTGTGCTGTGCAAGAGTTTTGTCCGAGTAGAACGTGTGTTTGACTGTTCGGAAGAGGTTGTTGGTAATCCTTACCCTCAAGCGATTGGTTTGTTTTGTAACACCTACGAAGTCTTGCGTGCGCATATATACGGATAATTTTTGTATTTTCAGAGTATCTCCCGCTTTCTGGTCAGTGTTCTGTTGGGAGAACCGGACTTGAATCTTGTTTATACTCTGCGTTGAACCTCGTTATGGACACGTTCCCCGTAGAAAAACTGGGTTAGGTGGTAAGGATAAGGAATGTGTTTTGTGAAGTCTACTGCTCATTATAATAATTCTATAACAACAAATTTTTACTTCAAAAAGCATTCGAACGGTACGGAACCACTAATTGCGCAAGTCCAACTTAGCCACATGACCTGGTTATTTATTCAATTATAGCGACAACAACAAATTGGTAATGTGAGGAGGACAGCGGAGTATGTCGCACGTTTTTAACAATAATACAAAGATCCATGTATTAACATTATATATATCTTTTGGAACTCGTCTGTGTACAAGCTTTCATATCGACCTAACAACCACTCATGGGCGATCAATTCCTATCACTAACCTATTTGTCAACTTCTATTTAACAATGATTGCAGAAAACAACAGGTGTGACAGACAAGACCAACCGAAGTGACTCTACACTAAAATGTTTCCATACAGGGACACTAAAAAATGAAATTAGGATACCAGACACGTTATTTAAAACCTTAGAAATAAAAGCTAATATAACAATGAACGTATAAATATTATGGTCGCGTATTAACTTTAAATATTAATCGAGTATATTATATATAAATATATAATACTTATATGCTATATATTTATATAAGAATATCGTATTTGACAAAGGTGAGAGAAGTAGGTACAGAAGGTAAATTTGCTGAAATATCGACTGTGGGCCAATTTTGTAATGGTTTTTACATTAGAACCAAAAACACACAATTTGTATATTTAAATATGATTCAATATACTATATATTATCTTATATATATAGATATATATATATATACATATTATATATATATATATATGTAATATATATATATATAGATAATATAATAGATATATATATATACACGATATATATATATATAAGACACTATATATATATATATATAAATAATATATAATATATTATATAAATATATATATATAATATATATAATATACTATAAATAATATATATATATATATAATGATATATAGGCGTATATAATATATATTATAAATAGTAATATACATATATATATAAATAAATATATATAATAGAGATATATATACTATATACTATCTATAACTTATATATATACTTATATATATATATATAATATATATATATATATATATATAGATATATATACTATATATATATATATAAATATAATATATAATATATCCTATCATTATATACTATATATATATATATATATATGAAGAATTTTCGATTGACAAGGGAGAAGTAACAGTTAGGTACCAGTTAGGTAGAATGCTGATATATCTGACTTAGCCAATTTTTTAGATTGTTCTAACATTGAACCAAGTTACACACACACACACACACATATGTGTAAACATATATATACTATATATAATATATATAATAATATATATGTATATAAAAATAATATACATATATAATACATATATATATATATAATACATATATACATATATATATAACATAATAATATACTATATTATATATATATATATATATACATATATATATATATATATATATATATATATATAATATATATATATATATATAACAATATATATATAATATATATATATATACATATACTATATATATATTATATATATATATATATATATATATAATATATTATATATATATATATATACATATATATACATAAGAAAATATAAAATATTTTAAAATTTTCGTGGCTTAAATATTTTTATCGTAGCAAAATGGACAGTAATATCATAAAACTTTATGTCTTTCTTTATTTTATCGATGTCAAAAAACTTTAACTTAGGACAAATTTCCCTATCTTAACATTGTTTCTCATATTAGTAAAATCTGTACAAAAGGACATTATATATTAGTTCTTACCCAAAAATTAATCTTCTTTGATTGCTACATTTTTTTTTTTTTTGTGAAGAAGGACTTTTGTAAATTACAGTTACAATGGCGATTCAGGGGGGCAGCAGGAGGCAAATGGATTTAAAATGTATTTTTTTAAAGGCAAATAGGAAACACTCTAAACGCAGAGCTGCGTATAGATGGGAGCCCCTAATGGACAGATAGGGGTGGGCATGCGACAATTCCAAATGGGGGTTTCTCTCGACGAAAAAAAAAAAAAAACCCTTTTGCAATGAATTCTGAAAACTTAAGCCTTCTTCACACAGTAATACTAAGAACTGATGACCGGAGAGTGAAGATGTTTCACAAAAGAGTCCTTTTGTAGAAGTAGAAACTTTACACACACTTTAAAATTCAAATGAGTGGAGATGGGCGAGACGTTTTTTTCACAAAACAAGGATCCAAATCTCATGCAATGGTATTTTACAAGTGTAAACCCTTTTAAAATATAAATGATCAAGAAATTATAAATGCAAATAGTACTAGTGTGAATCACTCGTATAACAACATTGTAAAATTTGATAAATTTTATCAAATATGAGAGTCACGTTTGTTTTGAAAATTTTAAGCAATTACAAATAAAGAAAAAATGTCCAAAAAGGTAAAAACAAAAAAATATTTACCTGGAAAATAAAAAAAAACACTTTTCCAATTTTGGAAGTAGAAAATAAGAATAAGATATTTAGAATTTTGACAACCCATTGTGTTATGCTACTTGGGTGTTCATTCGTAAGACATCATCTTTTATCCATAAATGTACTGAAATAAACTAAACTTGTGTACTGAGAAATAACATAAATATTTTAAATTTTTGATGTTTTAGTTTTCCCGTCGCTGAAAGGAAATATTGTATTCATAAAAAATTAACCTTCAAGATTTTTTGCATTTTTCCACGTTTCAGGATCACTCCTCTTTCTGTGTCGGTCTGTCTGTGGCTTCGGTTTTTTTTTTATCGATAAGTGGCGGTAGTACACTCCTAACCAACGTGCTGATACCTGCTATCTTATTCAATTTATTCTGTATATATGTTTTGCCTAGCAGATCTAATTGTGTTTTTTTGCAATTTTGCAATGGATTCGCCAAATGAGAGCAGCCGCGTGTGTGTTTCAAACTCGGGAAAAGCGAAATCTATATAGAATTACTGAAAGCATTTGTGAACGAGTCTCTGAGCCGTACGCAAAATTTTAAGTGACTTTCGTCAGTTAGGATCTTCAACAGGTTAAGAAATTATGCGTGAAAAGCGTCGTCAGACAATTCTAGAGTATCTCTGGCAAACTTTTTTTTTATATGGAACATCAGCTAATTTTAACGAAGGAGGCGGCGAAGTTTACTCCGAGCCTGTTGAGAGAAGGGATTAAAACAATGACAATGACTACCTTCCTTATTTGCCCGATTTGGCATCCTGGTGACTTCAGGCTGTTTCCTCATATAAAGATGAAGTTAAAAGGTTGCCGCTTCGAGATGGTAGAGAAGATACAACGCAAATCGCAAGGCGACAACTGAGACAGTGACAGCATCGACCTACAACTTTTGGGATTACACACACACTATTATAGGTCCTTATCGGGAGTTTGGAAACAAGAAATCTAAAAATTGTGTTACTTTTTCATTATTTTTTTAACTTTCAGAGATCTAAGATGTGGAGAAAAAATATCAGGTTTCAGATGTAAATATTCCGAAGCCCTTCCTCTGTTCAGTTTTTTTGTAATTAATATCTTACCATAACATATATCGACTTCTACTGCTTGGGTTAAGTTGTCCTTGACTGTGAGAAGATAGGTCAAATATTGGTTTGAGAACAATTGGAACTACTGGAACACGGTTACATACGGTATTATTCTTAAAAAACACTAACCTCTGACGAGGGGACTCTCATTGCTATTTGCCTCAAAGTAATTGAAGACTCAACCCTGTTTTTGTTAGTTTATAATTATTTGCTGTATTACCTACACTTTTATGGTAGGAGGCTTGAGCATAACAATAAAAATAAATATTTCATAAAACCTTTTCTTGTCATTGTTAAATTTAAAGTATAGTCTTACCCTAACAGTTTGTATACTTTTAGAATTTTATGAAATATAATTCAATTTACTTTTTTTGTTTTTAGGAATGCTTAAACTGTAAGTTAAACTACTAATAATGGAATAATTTTTAATAATAAACGATTTTTTTCCCTAATTCTGTCAAATCCCTAACATAAAAATAATACATACTGGCGTACATCTCCGCATTCTTAGATAAAAAATACAAATTATGGTATGGTCTTAACTTATTTGGCTTACACCAATGAGAGAAAATAACATACTTTTCTTAAGTATTTGGTTTACCCGCTGGATGTTAAAAGATAGATAATGAATGCTTCACTTAAGAAAAAACTAAATAAAAAACAATTATTCATTGCAAAGGCATATTTTATTTGACCAAAATTTTTGTAATTTTGAGGTCTACTCTGATTATTTTTTAATTTATTTTTTATTTTTACTTCAAGAAAATAGAAGAAATAAAATAGGATAATGAACCTCATATTTGCATATCTACCTAACATGTGGTTAGATCATCCCGAGACAGATGAGTATCTAAGGTACGCAGTATGGAGACCCAGAGAAACAGAAAGAGGCGTTGACGTCCACAGAAACGATGGGTCGATGATATAAGAGAAGTAGCAGGCAAGCAGTGGTTAAAACGTGGCAAAAGATAGAGAAGCATGGAAGAGATTAGAAGAGACCTACGTCCAGGAGTGGAGAAACTTGGGCTGGCAGGAAGAAGACCTAACAGTAGGGATAGTTAAGCCTTGGTATTCAGCGGCTCAGTAAAATCGCTTGTAAGCTACTCTTAAATTTTATTGTAGATAAAATTCAAATTTAACCGATTATTTATCTCAAAGCTTAACTTAATAACATTTTTTAAGCAATATAAATAGTAGTAAGAAACCTTTTTAAAAATAACTTCTACCCCATTTACTAATTTTAATTCTTTAATATCCTGATCGAGTGTTATCTAAAATCAATAATCACCATTTTTACTTTTACCTACAAGCAAATAGTGTCTTAACTTTTTTTAATTTGAAATAAGTAAAAAATTATTTAAATTTCAAAATAAAATTGAATCCAAAAAAACATGTATTGTTTTTACTAAACTTCTATGACTGAATAAATTACGAACAGTAATACACACTCCAGATTTCGTCCCTACATACTATGTTAACTAAAATATTTTTAATGTAAAAAAAACCTGCTTCTTCTGTAAAGTAGTAATTATTATTATTAGAAACGTCATTAATCGAAATCAAACTCTATAATATATATATAAATGCAACGGTCCTCTCTGTCTGTCTGTCTGTTCCGTTAGTGCGCTTATCACTGGAGAACCACTTAATCCGATTTACGTACTTTTTTTTTTTAAACATACATATGTTCTCTGGCCAGGTTAAAGGCTATATTTTATTACGAGAGGTAGCATAAGGAATGAGTAGTGGACGTAAAATAGTGAATGAAGTCGGAAAAAAGTTTAGCCTCTAGCGCGTTCCCTTGCAATATACAGCCTAAACCATTAATAATGGAACAACATTATGTAGCAGAGAATATCTATAATCTATAAATATATATATAAAAGTGCAATGTCTCTCTGTCTGTCCATTAGTGCGTTTATCACGCGAAAATCTCCACTTATCCGATTTATGTGCCTTGTTTTTTTAAATTCATACTATACTCATTTATTCCTTGGTCAGGTTTATATAATAATAATAATAATCTCTATAATATATATAAAATGCAACGTCTGTCTGTCTGTCCGTTAGTGCGCGCTTATCCCTCAAGATCCACTTATCCGATTTACGTGATTTTTTTAAATTGGATTACATATGTTCTCTGACCAGGTTATAGATATATATTTTATTACCATCTATAATATATATATAAAATGGCAACGTATCTCTGTCTGTTTGTCCGTTTGTGCGCTTATCACTGGAGAACCACTTATCCGATTTACGTGCTTTTTTTTAAACATGCTAAACCATTAAATATGGAACAATATCCAGTAGCAAACAATATCTATAATATATATAAAATGCAACGTCTCTCTGTTCTGTCTGTCTGTCCGTTAGTGCACTTATCACTGGAGAGAGAAACCCACTTATCCGATTTACGTGCACATACATATGTTCTCGGGTGGGCCAGGTTATAGGATAATATTTTAATACGTTAGGCAACTTAAGGAATAAGAAGATGACGATAATCATGTAGCAAACGAATATAAAATATATAAAAAATGCAACGTCTCTCTCTCTAGGTGTCTGTCCGTTAGTGCACTTATCACTCGAGAACCGCTATCCGATTTACCCGTGTTTTTTTTTTAATTAATACATTTGTGTCTCTGGCCAGGTTATTTAATAATCTTCTATCTAGAATATATTATAAAATGCAACGTCTCTCTGTTTGTTTGTCTGTCCGTTAGTGCGCTTATCACTTGAGAACCCCTTATCCGATTTACGTGTTTTTCTATAAATGTATACTATATGTTCTATATATTCGATATAAGCCTAGATAATAGGGAGATAAGATGAGATAATGGGAGATAAGGAAGGAGAAATAATGGAGATAAGTCGAGATAAGCCTCGATGATGGGAGATAAGGTGAGATAATAGGAACGATAAATATAAAATAACTTAAAGATGGGAGATAAGGAGAAATAATGGGAAGATTAAGGCAGAGATAAGTCTAGATAATGGGGAGTTATGGTGAGATTAATGGGAGATAAGGAGAAATAATGGGAGAGATAAGGAGAAATATGAGAGATAAGTCGCGATAAGCCTAGATAATGAGAGATAAGATGAGATAATGGGAGATAAGGAGAAATAATGGGGAGATAAGGAGAAAATAATGGGTGATGAGCAGAGATAAGCCTAAGATAATGGGGCCAAAATTAAAACATGTAGAGATAATGAGAGAGATAAAGGAGAAAAGATTGGAGAGATAAGGGGAATAATGGGAGATATTTTATATACGATTGGGTAACATAAGGAAAAAAGCAGTGACGATAGGTGAGGTGAATCAAGTCCACGCGAGCGGAGCTCGCGGGACCGGCTAGTTGTATATAAAATACCCTAACTAATAAATGAAAATTTCAGACCTTGAAGATAAACATCGGCATTGATCTAAAAAAAATGTTGCTGACCAATCGATGGATCTTCTAAATGAGACTAAATTCATTTTAGCTATTTTACCCCTACCTTGCGGTAATAGTTTTTAATTACAGAATAATTTTTTGACCTCTACCCCATTTAGTATTAAGTTTATTTTATCACTCATTGGTAAACTCAAAACAAAGTCATGAAATTAGTATAAATCCTCGTAATTATCCTTACGTTTTACTATTAAAACTGTCGGACTACCAAAAACGATGACACATAATTATGAAACAATTGGCAGTTAAGAAGAAACGTTCTTAGGAAATATTTTACAAAAACAAGAGTATTAACATTCTTGTGACATATTTTAAAATGACTTAATTGTAAAAAAATCTTTCATAGCTAAATATAAACAAATTTTGAGGCAAGCATTATATAAACACAAAGGAGCGACCTATTCTTATCCGTTCCACCAGAGGTTTAAAAATTGTATAATGCGAATTTAGTTAATTAACCTCCCTAAAAATTTGATTTGAGTGCCGAAAGCGCGGAGGTTTACAGATATGGAAAATAAAGTTTGTAAGTTATTATATTAGTTATATTATTACTTAAAATTAAAAATACACATATAAGTTTTTATTTATTCATTTTCTTTCTCTTCAATTTTAGGCGTACTAAGTAACACAATCAGATTAAATTCTGAAATTATTCATCAATGAAAATTTTTACCTTTTAAAGTTTTATTCATAAAGTCATCGTTTTGCTAGTAACTAATTAGTTAATTGATATTCAAGAGTATTTTTGGAAAACAAAAGATTATATGCCGATGAGATTTTACTTTATATTTTTTTTTGTTATGAGTCAACGCACACGTGCTGTAGGAATTTCCTAAAGCACTACAGGGCGTGGCATAGTGTGACGGAAAAAACGTGATACACGTTTGTTCTTGAATCGCTGTACATATCGTACTCGGTGGGAAAACACAGACCCTGGGACAAATTATTCTACCATAAGGGATGCTGGTTCTCCATAGCGGAATGATTTATCACAATAAGGTTGTTCTGATAATAATAAATTTAATGTTTTTAGTATAAGTGAAATAGTAAAAGATTATCTTGGTATTGTGCAATTTAAACATTTTTAAATATAACTGTTGATTCTATTATCTTTATCACACCTTAATTCATTTCTCTCGCTTTGATTTTGTAACAACTGTCTATTCTATAACTCACTTCTAGATTTTCTCGTAAGTACCAATATATAAAATGGAGCTGTCCCAAAATCTAAGTAATTTTTGAATATCGAGATTTTAATTTAAGGTAATTTCTAGCTGTAATATAAAGGTTAATATTGTGGCTTCTTGGTGGTGATAACGACAAATTTACCAATATGGCTTGGATACTATAACAAAACCATAAAATATTTTTATGAAACCTTGAAGCAAAGAAATTTTTTGATGTTCATTTCTTATTTATCAAATTTTTTCCATCTTAATACTTACAAATTCAGAAATGTGCCATATATACACACGATCATGTAATTTAATAAAGGACAAGGACATTTTACAGACGTTGGTCTGTAAACATCTTCCTTTTTCTAC
>JAHKBH010003719.1:0-14831 GCA_019049505.1 Pachyrhynchus sulphureomaculatus
TTTGTTTCATCCAAGACAACGCACCGTGTCACAAGTTAATCAAAACAATGGCAAAACTACATGAATTGAACTTCGAATTGCTCCCACATCCACCGTATTCGCCAGATTTGGCTCCCAGCGACTACTGGCTGTTCGCAGACCTGAAAAATGCTCCCCGGGAAGAAATTTCGCACGAATGAAAGAGGTTATCGCTGAAACTGAGGCCTATTGTTGAGGCATTAAATAGATAAATCGTTCTACAAAGTGGTATTGAAATGTTAGAGCGGCGCGTCTGGAATGATTGCGTTGCTCTTGATGGAGATTACGTTGAGAATAAAGCTAATTTTGAACCAAAAAAAAACGTGTTTTCTTTGTTAGCGCCCGGGACTTTTCAGCCCATGTGTTAAGAAAATTTAGGAGATTCATTGTAGAGAATTCAAAATTTTAAAACGACTTCTTGGGGATAGAGCAGCAGTGTTCAGTTAAGTTCTTTATGATTTTGCTAAGTTGCTATTTATAATGCTTATTTAACTTTTTAATTGAATAATCCTTTGTCAGCGTAGAAAATAACCAATTTGATATTTACTATTTTAATTGCTGATGTAAGGTTAGTTTTATTGATGGAATTGTCATAATTTAGAGCTCAGGAACGCGTATGCAACAGCTACTTGAGTTGCTGTTCAGGTCTATTGATTCCGGTAGAAGCGAATTCGTTTAGCTTGTTGCACTTCTCTTTCTCTGTATATATATATATATATATATATATATATATATATATATATATATATATATATATATATAAAATATATATATATATATATATATATATATATATATATATGTATATATATATATATATATATATATATATATATATATATATATATATATATATATATATGTATATATATATTATATATATATATATATATATAAATATATATATATATATATGGTAACTCCTGACACACCTGATAATATTTTGTAACTTTAAAACTTACCCCACACTAACGAGGTAGGTCGGACCCATAATTACCATCGTTGTTGTCATATGCATATTGTGAAACATATATGTTAAACTTAATTTTTTTTCTAATGCAATCTTCTTTATAAGTGGTAAGGACATTATGCATAAAGCCACATAAAATTGCAACACTTGAAGAGAGTCTATGTGTCTTATGTAATTGTAGGCGAAACGCAGGAACGTAGCTCTGAGGAACGATCATTACCCAGATCTACTTGACTTGTAAATACTGAATTATTAAATTAATAATGTAATTATGTCAAGATTATACAGAAAATTCCAGAAAAAATTGAAGTATGCAAAGACGTTCATTCATAGTCAAATAAATTATCTTAAAATATATTGGATAAAGAGTACAGTAATGAAAACTCAGTCGAAGACTTCCAATTTCTTTGTATCGTAAAAGGAGGTCGTCCTAACGTTGCCCTATCTCGACAGGGGATTAAAACAGTGCGACATGGTTTCGACATTACGGCGATTGCCGGGGATGGGGGGTGACGTCGGTTGCCCACATATCTGTTGCAGCCTTCGACGTCCAACGGACGGACGGGTCGATCGGTTTAGTTTCTCTTCGTTTTCCATCATTCACAGTTCTAAACAGGAGTGGACTGAATTTCCTTAAAGTAATTAATTCCTTTTATTAAGTTTTTAAGTGAAATAAGCAACGTATGAAGAGAAATATTAACATAGATTTTAAGATATCTTGATTCCTCAACAAATTGAGCTTCTTTTTCAAATGAGGCCATTTATTATGGAAAATATCAACACTTTTAAAAGCTCTATTCTATCATTTTTTTAACGGTTAAATGTTTAGTAGGTAGATTTTTTTTATAAATTTTAATTATAATTTAACTTAAAATTTAGTTTTACAGGTCGCATATCCTAGATCGGTGAACTTTTAGTTAGTTCTGGTTAGATTTATTTTTGCTTAAAGCATGCCCAAATAGGGATAGACCCTCTTAGGACACTTAAATTATCCAATTCGATTAACTAAGAACGTGACATGAACTATTATCGAGAACCTTAAGCGACTATTTAAATCAGCGCCCTGACAGTAAATGGAAGTGTTAGTTCTACGGTAGGCAATAATTATTTAATAAATTCAATAACTATTTTTTTAACAATACCCGTAACTGATTTTAATTACCCTTAAAGGCTCTCTGCAGTCGTAACAGAAACATGACACATTTGATTAGACCTGTTGTAATCGTCAATATTAA
Organism: Pachyrhynchus sulphureomaculatus; assembly: GCA_019049505.1. Taxonomy (NCBI): domain Eukaryota; kingdom Metazoa; phylum Arthropoda; class Insecta; order Coleoptera; family Curculionidae; genus Pachyrhynchus; species Pachyrhynchus sulphureomaculatus. The sequence continues at coordinate 2,224 of JAHKBH010003719.1, forward strand.
TCACAGTATAAACTCTATCTATGTAATGGTGCCAAGATGAATTGTGAAAAAATAGTAATAAATGGCGCTATGCTACAGCTAATTAGAAAATATCTGTGTAGATTTATGATTTTTAGAGCATGTACGCCGATGGTCGTAACAAACAGACACATCAAAAACAATTGTTTCTAATTTATACCATAATCTGGATTATTGTTATATTGTCTTGCCCAAAATTACCAGAGTGATATTGATGATTTTAGAACATATTAAATGAATTTTACTTTGTTGAAATTTAAAGTGAAGAAACAAAGTACATCCGAAGTTCAGAATTTTACGAGAACTGGACCTAAAAATTGTCTAGAACCACTAATAATCGCTACATTTCGGTTAAAAACAATGTTTAACTTTTATTATAGGCTCATTACGAGGAAGTTAGAACGATTCAAAATACAATTTTTTTTATCAATGCAATTCAAAATGACAGTTTTAATAAATAAGACGTACTCGTATCATTTTTAGATTTGTTTTGTTTAGAAGTGTTATAAACATGCAAGATGAGCTTATTAAATTGTTCAAGTTCAAATTGCAAGGCTTAAGCAATTGTTACTACTAAGAGAAGAGTATCTAGCATTGATTACTGAAATAATGACATTTATTACTTAATACACTGAAATCGTACGAGACGTTGAAAAGAGTGGTGGCACTATCGACGAAAAAAATTAAAAAAAGTACGACGATATTATCCTAAAAAATACAAGAATGCGAAGCATTACATGCTTCAGCTACCGATAACGGTCTTCAGATTGCTGCAGACTGTCCAGTGGAAGACAAAATGAAATAACTGAGCAACTACAGTCACTTAAACAAGTTTAAAGCCAAACAGCCCTAATTCGGTACGATACCAAGTCGTGACCATTAAACAACGAATGGAGTTTTGAGCGTTTACTCTGGTAATAAATTTATTATATCTGTGTATATATATATATATATATATATATATATATATATATATATATATATATATATATATATATATATATATATATATATACATACATACATATATATATATATATATATATATATATATATATATATATATATATATATATATATATATGTTATATATATATATATATATATATATATATATATATATATATATATATATATATATATATACATAATATATGTATGTATATATATATATATATATATATATATATATATACTACTGTATTAAAAAAATAGTAAGACTTTTAAATTTAAATCGCCCGGGCATTTTTAATTCCTATTATTTTTTTTTTTTCGTTAGGTTGGTAGGACCTTAACTGCCATCTGTGTCAAATTTTAAGACCATAGCGTCAGAAGTTAATAAGATTCGCTTGCATTCGTTCAACGACAAAAGTGCGTTTTTTTTTCGATTTTTAACATGAGTGAAAAAATTCAGCAAAGAAGTTGTATTAAATTTTATTTTTAAAAATTGGTTTTTTCGGCTTCCCAAACGTTCGAATTTGTCTCAAGAGGCCAGAATTATGGGCCGATAACACAGCCCCACAAAAAAAAAGTGGGGTATACTTTTGATGCGATATATCAGATCCGTAGTATTTTTGCCCGCTGACCACGAATCTGACGTCAAAATATCGCCATCACATCTCAATTTTTTTCTAACCTCAAAAAATAGGTAAAAAAATTAGTAAAAATTAAGAAAAATATACTCCTAAAAAATTGATTCAAGCTTTTTCATGAATCCAAAGATGTATTAATATGTATTCGGACACGCTAAGCTAATATTCATCGGTTTTGGATTGAGCCATACAGTTCTGTTTTCTTTCTAACCTCAATAAATGAGACAGATATAGTGCTTCTCGAATGCAAAAACGAATTCAAATTAAAATTCAACCGATCCTTACCAAATTTGATACACGGGGATTTTTTGGGTCGCTGATCACGAATCTGAGGTTGGATTTGCAAAATTCAAGATGGCAGATGTTTTCGCGCCATTTTGAACGCCGAGAAAATTCATCGGTCGATTTTTATTCTTCTACCTGCATCCAGGGCACCTCCACGTGGTGACGGTGGGCAACGGTGTTACTCCACTAGCCGGCAGAGTCCCTGGATAACGGCTTAGATGCCGTCATGGCAGGTAGAAGAAAGAGAATTACGATGCAGGGACTCGGGAAACCCAGTATCGGCGGTTGGTCAGGGTGGGGAAAGCGGGCCCGCAGCCGTGGTCATCCAGTGACCGTAGCTCTTCATGTTTGGGTGACTTGGCTCATGTAGAGTATAATGCTACAAGAAAAACGGGTCTCACGTACAAGGACTTTTCATAAGTGCGATAAAAACAGTGATTCATTTTGTTATATTTGCTGTCAACACGTATTGAGTAAAATGGGTCACCGATAACGGATAAGATTAAAACCTTATATAAGGATTGTTTTAACATTGAAATACAGCACCAGGATACAGATTGGGTTAACATTGAGACTGTCGAAAAAGATTCAAACACTGTTACTAATGAATGTTCTAGGCTTCCCAAACTTTCGACCCGTTCGACCCCCACCTATCATATACTAGTGACACAGATAAAGAATTTCTACCATACAACCGTAAACCAGAACCAATACTCGTATCACAGTCAGAACTTAGTGATCTAGTCAGAGATTTAGGCTTATCCAAAGATGGTTCAGAGCATCTTGCTTCCTTTAAAAAAAAAAGACATTTACTTAAGCCAGAAGCTACGATTTCTTATTATAGAAACAGAGATGAAGAATTTCGAAAATATTTCACAATGGACGAGGAATTGTCACTTTCATATTGTACCGATGTAAAAGGTCTAATGGATGAATTTCAAAATAACTCATACGATCCTGAAGAATGGAGACTGTTCATTGATTCTTCTAAACGGAGCATTAAGGCAGTTTTTGCTGCATAATACCAACGTTTACGCTCCCATTCCGATTGCTCATTCCACAGTTATGGAAGAGCAATATGAAGAAATGAAGCAGCTTTTGATAAAAATAAAATATGCTGATCATAACTGGAAAATTTGTGGAGATCTGAAAATTGTAACAAAATTGCTTGGCCAACAGTCAGGGTTTACACTTTATCCCTGTTATAAATGTCTGTGGAATAGCAGAGACAGGGAACGTCATTATAAGAAAAAAAATTTGGCCAACAAGAGAATCGTTCAGTCCTGGTGAAAATAATGTATTGTTTCCACCATTGGTAGATCCAGGAGAAGTTCTTATTCCCCCGCTTCACATTAAGCTTGGACTTATGAGGCAATTCACGAGAGCATTAGATACAAACGGCCCATGTTTCAAATATTTGCATAAAAAATTTCCAAAATTTTCTGAAGCTAAAATTAAGGCAGGCGTATTTGACCGGCCACAAATAAGAAATTGTTTCAAGATTCATTATTTGTTACTAAAATGAATAAAGTTGAAAAAGCTGCTTGGCTTAGTTTTAAAGAAGTCGCAACAAACTTTTTTTGAAATAATAAGAGTCCTAAGTACAAAGAAATAGTCGAGAAAATGGTAAAAAAGTTTCAAAAACATTAGGTTGCTTAATGAATCTAAAATTACATTTCCTGGACTCCCACATCGATGATTTCCCAGATAATCTTGGTGACTACAGTGAGGAGCAAGGGGAACGTTTTTCACCAAGATCTAAAAATCATAGAAAACCGGTATCAAGGACGATGGGATGACCATATGCTAGCGGACTATTGCTGGTCGCTAAAAAGAGAGAAACAAGTCCTCAAAAGCGTTTGGGCAGAAAGCCTTTGAATAGGTCATTCGCGGAAAAAAGAACAAGATACAGCCAAAAAAAGGAAAGTTAGGCGCGGGTCTAACCTTCGCAATTCTAGGGCTTAAGGGTCTACTATTTGAGAGTATATGGTTTTAAAAGGTTTTGAGTTTATTGGGTCTCATTTTTTTTAAAGTTACAGGGTTATTGAGGTCTATTTTTTGAGGTTACAGGGGTGTGGGAGTCTAAGGTTTCAGGGTTTAGGGTTTAAGAGTATCAGATTTGAGGATTCCCCAACTGTATACCAAATTTGGTAGGAATCGGTTGGTTTTCAAAAATTTTGTCCGCCATCTTGGATCCGCCATTTTGAATTTTGCAAATCCGACCTCAGATTCATGATCAGCAACCCAAAAAAACCCCGTGTACCAAATTTGGTAAGAATCGGTTTGAATTTTAATTTGAATTCGTTTTTGCATTCGAGAAGCACTATATCTGTCTGATTTATTGAGGTTAGAAAGAAAACAGAACTGTATGGCTTAATCCAACCGATGAATATTAGCTTAGCGTGTCCGAATACATATTAATACATCTTTGGATTCATGAAAAAAGCTTGAATCAATTTTTTAGGAGTATATTTTTCTTAATTTTTACTAATTTTTACCTATTTTTTGAGGTTAGAAAAAAATTGAGATGTGATGGCGATATTCTGACGTCAGATTCGTGATCAGCGGGCAAAAATACTACGGATCTGATATATCGCATCAAAAGTACACCCCACTTTTTTTTTTGTGGGGCTGTGTAATTCTTGGTTTTTTCATCACGATAATGCGCTTTCTCATACAGCATTTGGTTCTTCGCGACTTTTTCATCAAAAATTCAACACATATCATTCCGCAATCGCCCTATTCGCCTGATTTAGCTCCGTAGGACTTCTAGCTATTCCCTGAACTCAAAAAAAAAAACCGCTTCGAGGACATCGTTTTGAGTCGATTGAGAAGATTAAAACCGAATCGAAGAAGGCTTTTAAAGTCCATTCCAGAAATCGAATTCAACAACTGATTCGAAGACTGGAAAAAACGTTGGCATAAATGCATTTTATCCAATGGGGATTACTTTGAAGGGGACGAAATAAATTTGGAAAAATAAATAACCCGTTTGCGTTTTTATTTCAAAGGTTTTACTATTTTTTTTTATCACAGTAGTATATATATATATACTCGTATATATATATATATATATATATATATATATATATATATATATATATATATATATATATATATATCAATATATATATATATCAATATATATATGTATATATATATATATATATATATATATATATATATATATATATATATATATATATATATATATATATATATGCAGTGACCAGCAGAGTACCCAACATATGCGGCGACATTTTTTATTAGTAGGGTATCCGAATTTCTTTTTGGAGTAATCAGTTTTTCACGTGTCCATGTATGGCTGGAAATTTGAAAAAAATTAAGAAAAGTAGGGTTAATGGACAAAATATCGAAAAAAACTCAAAAAATAAAAAGTGTTTACAAATTAATTTAAACGCAAAAATTAAAAAGGCAATTTTTTTAATGTTTCTTTATTTAGCTAAAAACTTTAAATTTTTTTAGTCTAAGTAGTTTAATTAAGATAAGTTTATTTTACTTTGATCATATTTAGAAATATTCTTTTGTTTTTTAACAACTGGAAGACATAATTCAAAAAAAAGAGTTTGCGCTTGAACGCGCTATTACAATGATTTATATATATATATATATATATATATATATATATATATATATATATATATATATATATATATACATGTAGATAGATAGATAGATCTTCTTGAAGGGCCATATCCGATACGGACGTAGGCGACCCTCTCACCTTTGCCTGTGGTTGGTGTCTTTTTAAGGCCTTTCAAGGGACCTACAGTTTAATGCCGGTTCCGAACGGCCGAAGTGAGAGAGCTTTACTAGGCATGATACTACGGGTGGTTTGCCATTACCTTCCCGAGAGAGCCGACCGTCACGTTGTAACGGGTTTTTTTTTTATTATTTTTCCCTGGCCGAGATACGAATTCAAATCGCCGGCGTAGAAAGCAGGGATCCTACTCACTAAGATAGGGTCGCCTCATATATATATATATATATATATATATATATATATATATATATATATATATATTATATATATATATGTATATATACAGGGTACCCCATATGTATGGAATAATGATTCCACAGCATTTATTAATCAGTATATCAAAAACAATGTTTAGATAAAAGTTATAGGGGTGTTATACGGCGCACACGCTGTTGAAAATAAAATGTTTTGAACTTTCAATTCGAAGAAACTACGCCATCTTGATTTTTTTTTAAAATGGAAAGCCCTATATATTATTTTATTTTTGAGTCCTACTAAAAATTCTAGATATTATTTACCTATCATACCATATGTCTAAAGACAAAAAAAAAACTATAAATAAATACTCTAGGTTTATTTTTAAGGTAACAGTTGCTCAAAATGTCAAGCAAAAGATTAAAATGATTTAGCCAATAAGGTCATGTTAAGGATCATTCTAAATCTGGACTTCTAAAAGTTAAAACAATGATAAAAAGTTAGATGTTTTATTGGAAATTACAGAAAATCCCCATATCCCCGCTCGTCAGCGTCAGCTTTGCCTAGACCGCAACATAAGTAAAGGTACCTTAAGTCGTATACTGAATGAAGAAAAATTGCATCCATACAATCCCATTCTATTGCAAAAATTATCTGAAGATGACTACGATAGACGCGTTAAATTTTGCGAGGTCATGATGGAACGAATCAATAATGATCCTAACCTAATTCATAATATTGTTTTTTTTTTCTGACGAGGCCACATTTTGCCTTAACGGAAGAGTTAACAGGCATAACTGCCGGTACTGGTCTATTGAGAATCTCCACTGGAAAAACCACAAAAGATAAACATGTGGGCAGGGATTTGTGGACGTCATATAATTGGTCCTTTTTTTATAGATGGAAATGTTACAGGATAGCGGTATTTACAGTTACTTCAAGAGCAAGTTTTTTCCAACTTGTGCAGGTCTTTTTCCAGATGAAAATAATTTGGATACCTCTGCCAGAAATCTGTGGTATTAATAGGACCGAGCACCTCCTGTCATTTCAAATGAGAATAATTCCAAAACAGTTTGATTTAGATATATGGTATGTTAGACAAATAATATCTGGAATTTTTAGTAGGACTCGAAAATAAAATAATATATAGGGCTTTCCAATTAAAAAAAATCAAGATGGCGTAATTTCTTCGAACTGACAGTTCAAAACACTTTGTCAATGTTAGCATGTGCGCCGTATAACACCCTATAACTTTTATTAAAACATTTTTTTAATACATTGATTGATAAACGCTGTGGAATCATTATTCCATTCATAAGGGGCACCCTGTATATATACATATATAAAAATATACATATATCTATAATATATATAAAATGCAACGTCTCTCTGTCTGTATGTCTGTCCGTTAGTGCGCTTATCACAGGAGAACCACTTATCCGATTTACGTACTTTTTTTTTAAAACATACATATGTTCTCTGGTCAGGTTATAGGCTATATTTTATTACGATAGGTAGCATAAGGAATGAGCAGTGACGTAAAATAGTGAGTAAAGTAGGAAAAAAGTTTGCCGCTAGCGCGTTCCCTTGCAATACACAGCCTAAACCATTAATTATGGAACAAAATTATGTAGCAGAGAATATTTGTAATCTATAATCTACAATATATATAAAATGCAATGTCTCTCTGTCTGTCTGTCTGTCCATTAGTTCGTTTATCACGCGAGAATCACTTATCCGATTTACGTGTCTTTTTTTAAATTCATACATATATTCTTTGGCCAGGTTATATAATAATAATAATAATAATAATAATAATAGTCTATATCTATAATATATAAAAAATGCAACGTTTTTCTCTGTCTGTCTGTCTGTCCGTTAGGGCGCTTATCCCTCGAGAACCACTTATCCAATTGATTGATTTTTTAAATTCATACATATGTTCTCTGACCAGGTTATAGATATATATATTTTAGTACATCTATAATATATGTAAAAATGCCACGTATGTCTGTCTGTCTATCTGTCTGTCTGTCTGTCCGTTAGTGCGCTTATCACTGGAGAACCACTCATCCGATTTTCGTACTTTTTTTTAAAACATACATATGTTCTCCGGCCAGGTTGTAGTTTTATTACGATAGGTAGCATAAGGAATGAGCAGTGACGATAATAGTGAATGAAGTCGGAAAAAAGTTTACCGCTAGCGCGTTCTCTTGCAATACACAATCTAAACCATTAAATATGGAACAATATTATGTAGCAGAGAATATCTATAATCTATAATATATATAAAATGCAATGTCTCTCTGTCTGTCTATTAGTGCGTTTATCACGCTAGAACCACTTATCCGATTTACGTGTCTTTTTTTTAAATTCTTACATATATTCTTTGGCCAGGTTATATAATAATAATAATAATCTATTTCTATAATATATATAAAATGCAACGTCTCTCTGTCCGTCTGTCTGTCTGTCTGTTCGTCCGTTGGTGGGGCTTATCACTGGAGACCCACTTATCCGATTTACGTGCTTTTTTTTTAAAATATACATATGTTCTCTGGCCAGCTTATAGACTATATTTTATTACGTTAGGTAACATGAGGAATAAGCAGTGACGATAATAGTGAATCAAATCGGAAAAAAAAAAAGTTTGCCGCTAGCGCATTCTCTTACAATACACTGCCTAAACCACTAAATATGGAACAATATCATGTAGCAAAGGATATCTATAATATATATAAAATGCAACGTCTCTCTGTCTGTTTGTCCGTTTGTGCGCTTATCACTGGAGAACCACTTATTCGATTTACGTCCTTTTTTTTAAACATACGTATGTTCTCTGGCTAGGTTATAGAATATATTTTATTACGTTAGGTGACATAAGGAATAAGTAGTGACGACAATAGTGAATCAAGTCGGAGAAAAGTTTGCCGCTAACGCATTCTCTTGCAAAACACTGCCTAAAGCATTAAATATGGAACAATATCATGTAGCAAAGAATATAATATATATAAAATGCAACGTCTCTCTATCTGTCTGTCTGTCTGTCCGGTAATGCGCTTATCACTCGAGAACCACTTATCCGATTTACGTGTTTTTATAAATCTAACATATGTTCTATATAATTCGATATAAGCCTAGATAATGGGAGATAAGGTGAAATAATGGGAGATAAGGAGAAATAATGGGAGATAAGTCAAGATAAGCCTCGATAATGGGAGATAAAGTGAGTTATGGGAGATAAGTATAAATAATGGGATATGAGAAATAATGGGAGATAAGCAGAGATAAGTCTAGATAATGGGAGTTATGGTGAGATAATGGGAGATAAGGAGAAATAATGGGAGATAAGGAGAAATAATGGGAGATGAGTAGAGATAAGCCCAGATAATGAAAATTTTGTAGAGATAATGGGAGATAAGGAGAAATATTGGGAGATAAGGGGAAATAATAGAAGATATTTTATTACGTTGGGCAACATAAGGAATAAGCAGTGACGATAGTAGTGACTCAAGTTCACGCGAGCGGAGCCGCGGGCCCGGCTGGTTTATATATATACTAAGGCGAAAGTAATTTGAAACAATGCGCAGTTATAAAGTTTCCCACCAACGATGAAAATGGACCAAAAGTAATCCATAATAAATGTCTCAGATATACCGTTTCTGCACGAGTCCTTAAGCTTCTGACAAGAGAGGACAAACTGGAGAGGGAAAAAAATTTCTCGAGAACATTTGACAACACTTGAACATTTAAGAAAACCATATTTTTGGCCAATTGCCACAGACCACGAGACTCCAAACAAGACGAGAATTGAGTCGTTTCCTGAAAAGTTGATGATGACCATTTCCTGAGGTTGTGAAATATATTTGCTAACTGAATCTATGGAAAAAGGGTCCACAATTAATGAAGAGGCTTACATCTATCTAAAACGCTAAGTAGATGCATAAAGAAAAACGTATCAATTCATAGAGAACCAAATTATTTTTATTGCACGATAACCACAGGGTGGACATTGTTAGGTAGATGTCTTAAAAAAATGTTATATATATATATATATATATATATATATATATATATATATATATATATATATATATGTATATATATATATATATATATATATATATATATATATATATATATATATATATATATATATATATATATATATATATATATATATATATATATATATATATATATATATATATATATATGTATATATATATATATATATATATATATATAAAGTAAGTACCGTTTTGAAATATGGCCGCTGCAGCGTTGCAGTTACTGTTCCGCGCATGTGCGCTAAGTACCTACATCTATTGGCTAGCCATATATTAAATAGGCATTACGGAAGCATCCCTCCGAGTTTACATTTGTTTGTGCGTGTTTAAACTGCCTTAGGCCATTGAAAATCCGGCAGATTAGTGAAATGAATGGCGAAAACGCTATGAGCTATGGAATGGTAAGAAAATAGAAGATCATTTAAAGATGGCCGTAGAAACGTACAGGATGAGGGACGAGGTGTGTTTTGGGAGCGGCAGGAATGTTACTTGTGGATTTTTTGCCTCGGGTGATACAATAATTGTTGAGACATATTGGAAACCTTAAATAAACTGCGTCACATAATCAAAAACAAAGGGCATGGGTGGCATGCTCAGTAGAGGGATCGTCTTATTTTACAACAGACGTGACTCATCGACCCCAAGATCCCATAGCGTCATATGGCTGGGAACAACTTGATATCCCTAACTTAGCTCTCAGGGAGTACCGTAAGGTGTAAATTGAATGAAAATTATCACGAGTATCTTGATGCACCTTTGATAATTTATCTTACTTAAAAACGAGCTTAGTATACATATATATATATATATATATATATATATATATATATATATATATATATATATATATATATATATATATATATATATATATATATATATATATATATATATATATATATATATATACAGTCAGTTCAAAAAATCTCCATACACCACCTGCTTTCTATATTATGTTTCTGTTATGTTTAACCAATTAATTGGAACTATGAGAAAACATGTTTAAATTAATATTTGAATCTTAACCAACGAGGATTAGTATTAAAAACAACTACGGGACATTTTATTTAGAAGTAACATAATTGTTATAAAAATGTAAACAAAATTAATGTCAAAAAAAGTCTCCATACACTCAAGAACTGTACTGAAAAAATAAACTATAATCACCCGCATTTTATCAAACTATCTATTGCTCGCTAAACTGAAAACAAATGAATAATTTTTTATCACACTTTATAATCTGTCACTTGTTGCTAGTAATTTTGCAGTGGGTTTTCAAAGTAGTATTAAAAATGAACGAGACAAATTGTAGAATTCCATTTGAAGTTCAAAAGATCGTAATTGATTTATCGAAAGATAGAAAAACGTACAAAAATATAGGAAAAATTGTTATAAAGTCGCGTGTTACTGTTCAGTACATTGTAAACTAGTTTAAACCAACGGGTTCTTATAAAATTCGACCACGCTCCGGTGGTTCCAGGAAGCTGACTAAACGTGAAGAGGCCAGAGAACAAATAATTATGGATCCAAAGAAAAGTGCACAAAATTAAAAAAAGAAGTAAGGGAACTATTTTCGAAAAATGTTTTTTCATAAACAGTGAGAAATTGTTTACACAGGGCAGGCAGGCTAAAAAGAGGTTAGCTTTGCTAGGAAATACGTTACTAAATTTTCTGAATTTTGGGAATCCATAACCTTTAGTGATGAAACTAAAATTAATCTTTTTGGGTCTGATGGCAGAACTAAAGTTTGGAGAAAGAAGAATACCGCATTCACTATTAAAAACATTTGTCCCACGGTGAGACAAGGAGGTTGCAGTGCTCTGCTTTGGTGATGCATGTCCGCGGGAGGGGTTGGGAATTTACATTTTATTAACCATAGATCAGCATGTTTATCTGAACATTTTGAGAGAAAATCTAAGAGAAACTATTCAAAAATTAGCACTCGAAAAAAGATATATTTTCCAACAGGACAATGAACCGAAACATACCACAAACTTGGTGCGAAAATGGATGATCCATAAAGTGCGCCAGCAGCTTCATATATCTCCGCAATCACCCGAGGTTAACCCCATCGAGCATTTATGGCCGGAACTTAAACAATATTTCCAAACATAATGTTTCAAATAGAGAAGAATTAAAAAACAGAATATTGAACGAATGGGGAAACATACCAGCAGAAGTTACTAGAAAGCTGACAAGAGATTATCAAGGCCAACGGCGCGGTCCCACTAAATACCATATTAGTTTAAACGAAGTTGTTATTTTCCGTTAAACTCCGTCAAATTATTATTGGTAATGGTTGGTATGGAGACTTTTTTGATATTAATTTTTACATTTTTTTAACAATGATGTAATTTCTAAATAAAATGTTCCGTGGTTGTTTTTAATACTCATCCTCGTTAATTAAGTTTCAAATATTAATTGAAACATGTTTTCTCATAGTTCCAATTAATTAGTTAAACATAATAGAAAAATAGCATACAAAGTAGGTGGTGTTTGGACTGACTATATATACGAGGCTGGTTTGAGAAGTTCGTGCAAAAATAAAAACTACTTGTGTATTTGGGGTAAACCTTTTTTATTTTTCGACATAGTCTCCTTTTAGGCTTATACACTTCGTCCAACGATGTTCTAGTTTGTGGATCCCTTCCGAATAATAGAATT
>JAHKBH010003720.1:0-12500 GCA_019049505.1 Pachyrhynchus sulphureomaculatus
CAAAAGGTCAGAATTTTTATATTGCCCACTTAAAACGCCAAAAATCAGGATCTTATATTTTGGGGACAGGCAATACTTCAGTAGTTTATTTTCCTATGTGCTCTTGATCGGTGAATCTACTTTGGCTCGGATAAAAAGGGACAAACTGGTTTAAAACTACCAGGTTGTGAGCCGACCCACAATTGCCTTCCGAACTATCTTAGCGCTTTAAAAACTTCGCTCGACGTTTCTTTATTTTATAAAATAAAAATATAATATTTAAATTTATCTAGTTTATTTAATTTTCTCCAGTTAATTTTCTTCGTTCTCATCCCTATCGGATCGAAAAAACCGTTTTTTACATTACTTTCCCTTTTCCCTCCTCGATCTTTGTTTGGATTTCACTCGACCGTATGAATATGCAAATCCGGAATTAGGATGCGAAAAACCGAACTGAGTGTCGTATATAAAGAAGGGGACAGATCTAATATGACTTTAGTATTGTCTAAAATTGGGTCGCCTTGTCGTGGGCAGAGATAAGCATATTGAAAAGAACACGGATATCTTTTCAATAGTTATTTTTTTATACTGGACTGAATCTGAAGTTGTTTCTTCATGACATTTTTAGAACAGTGTAAAATGAGAATATTTGGCGTTTAAATATTTCAAATTTATTAGAGGATTCCTATACAGGGTGAGGTGAGTCAACGATAGAGTAAAGTTCATTATCTCATTTGTTTCGGGAATGACAAAAAAATGTTAAATACAATAGTTTTTCTTCTTCTTCAAGTGCCCTGTCCGGTCCCCCGAATGTTGGCGATCACCCTGGAGAGCGCGTTCCTGTTCTCTTGCCATTCTAAAAAGATCACCTGCCTTCTGAATGCCGGTCCATGACCTGATGTTGTTAAGCCATGACATCTGTTTTCGGCCGACACCGCGTCTTCCTTCAATTTTGCCCTTTATGATTAACTGGAGTAAGCGATACTTGTCTCCCCGCAAGATGTGATTCAGATAAGCTATCTTGCGGAAAAAATTTTATTGTTTTGTAAGTAGCTCTCTTCCTGTTCTTGCACGCCTAAGAACGTCTTCGTTTGTTACCAAGTCAGTCCAAGGAATACGAAGCATTCTTCGATGAGTCCACATTTCAAAGCTCTCTAAACGATTAATCGTGCTTACTTTGAGAGTCCAGCTTTCTGCACCGTACAAAACAACCGACCAGATGTAACATTTGACCATGCGTTGACGTAGCTTGAGATTTATGTTGTCATTACAAAATAGTGTTCTCATATTCAAGAAGTGATTCCTGGCCGTCTCGATGCGACATTTTATCTCTATGTCGGGGTCTAATTGTTCCGTCAGGATGCTACCCAAATACCTGAACCTCTCAACCCCCGTTCGATTTGAGAATTGTTCAGAAACAAATGAGTGTCTCTATGTGGATCTCGGCTGAATATCATGAGTTTCGTCTTACTGATATTAATGTTAAGGCCAAGATCTGGTCCAACTGTGCTGATTTTATTTAACAGTTCTTGAAGACCCTCTATCTTATCACATATGATGACAGTGTCGTCTGCATATCTAATGTGTGTTGAGTAGTACGCCATTTACTCTAACTCCATGGTCCACATTCTCGAGGGCCTCCTTGAAAATTCGGTCCGAATAAAGGTTGAAAAGTAGAGGCGAGAGGATACAACCCTGTCGGACCTCCTCGCTGTATTTGGATGCTAGATGTTGTCATCCCTTCTATACGTACTTCCGCTGTTTGTCCCCAGTACAGATTTTCAATTATACGTATATCTCGACTGTCCAGTTGTACTTCGCGTAACATTGATATCAATTTAGAGTGTAGCACCCTGTCGAATGCCTTTTTGTAATCTATGAAACAGGCGAATACCTCTTTACGCTGATCTCGGCAACTTCTGGAGAAGGACATTAATACCAAACAAAGCCTCACGGGTTCCGAAAGCATTCCTAAAACCCATCTGAGCGTTATCAAGATCAATTCACACCTTCTGCGAATTTCTGGCATGTATGATGCGCAAGAATGTTTTTTAAAAGATGACTCATCAAACTTATCAAGCGATAGTCACTACATTTTTAGGTCTGGGTTTTTTGGAATAGTCACAAAGGTCGACCTGAGCCAGTCATCTGGGATCACCCCAGTGTTATATATCAAGTTTTTGTGATTTGTGATATGTTACCCTCGCTTACAAGTTTCAATATCTCTGTCGGAATCTGATTCGGACCCGGAGACTTTTCATTGGGTGATATATGGATGGCGTGAAGCACTTCTTCGTTAAGAATTTCTGGACCTTCCTCCATATTTTCTTCATTATTCTGTAAGGGTAATAGTTTTAGGGAATGTTAATGTGCATACTTTAAAATTATTTTTGAGTATACAGGGTACTTCATAAAGTGTAGTCGATATAACATATGTTTTTTTTTAATGGAACATTCTATTTTCTAATTTATTTTTTAAACTAGCCTTGCCCGCGGCTCCGCTCGCGTGGACTTGATTTACCTTTATCGTCACTGCTTATTCGTTATATTTATATTATTATATAGCTCGAGGGGCCTTGGAGGCCCATTGCTTGGTTGCATACTTGTCTCCACTTCTTTTTATCTCCTGTTAGCTTTTCCCAGTGCAGGATTCCCATCAACTCCAGATCTTACTTTACTGCCTGAGTCCATGTAGATAGAGGTCTACCTTTGCCTCTTCTTCCAACCACTCCTCTTATTAGGGGCTTGCTTTGCCTGTCTTTCTTCCTTCATCCTTGCCACGTGCCCCAACCATCTTAATCGCTGGCTTCTTATGATTTGGCTTATAAGAGGTTTCATATATAGGCATTTTAACTCGTAGTTTGTTCTTTTTCTCGACAGTCCCTCTTCTTTCCTTCCTTCATAGATTCTTCTCAAAGCTTTCCTTTCCACACCTCCAACGTCTCCTTTTCTCTTGCATTCAGTTTCCACGTTTCGCATCCATATGTCACCGTGGGTCTGACAATTGTCGCATATATGTTTTCTTTTGCTTTTCTTGATACATTCTTTGATTTCAATATTGGATTCATTGCCCCCAAACATATCTGTCCTTTTGCTATTCTTTCTTGTATCTCCGTTCTTTCTTGTCCACTTTCTGTTATTGTTACTCCTAGATAATTAAATTTGTCTACTTTTTCAAACATATATCTTTTCCCTAAGTTGTTTATTATATCTAAACTTTTGTTTTTTTATTATCTTTCTTCTTCGTAATTTCCATGTATTTTGTTTTTTCCTCATTTATCTTTAGTCCTCTCATCTTCCCCTTTCTTCTATCCTACTTATGGCTTTTTTGAGGTTCTCTTTTGCTCTTGCAATGACTGCTACATCATCCGCATAGGCCAAGCATTGGCAAGTTTGTTGGGTATATCGTTCCATTTGTTTTTATTTCTGACTCCGGGATAATCTTCTCTAGTACCAAATTAAATAGACATGTCGACAATGGATCCCCCTGTCTTAATCCTCTCTTCACCTTCAACTTGTCTGATACTTTGCCCTCAACCAACACTCTATTTTCTGTGTCATTCAGGGTCATCCTCATCATGCGAATCAATTTACTTGGAATTTTTAGTTCTTCTATTATCTTGTAGAGTCTTTCTCTATTTACAGAGTCATATGCTTCTCTAACATCCACAAAGACAAAGTGTAGTGCCAAATTTTGTTCTAAGGTATTATCTTGGATTTGCTTAATCGAAAATATCTAGTCTGTAACCAAACTATTTCTCCTCAATCCACATTGGTACTCTCCCAAAATAGACTCGGCTTTCTCTTCTAGTCTGTTTTTGGTAGTCACCACTACTATCTTCTACACGACATCCAGTAAGGCTATTGGTATATAATTAGCACATATAGTTCTTTTCTCCTTTTTTGTATATTGGACAAATGAGCGACTCTCTCCAGCTCACTGGCATCTTTTCTGTTTCCCATATTTCTTGCACCAACCGGCATATTTCATTTTCCAGATCTACTTCTCCAGCTTTTATCATTTCTACTGTTATACAATTTACATCAGGGGCCTTATTTTTTTTGGGGGGTATTTCTCTTATTTTTTCCCTCCTGCCCTTCAGTTATTTTTGCTTCCTATTTCTCATTCAACTCCTCATTTTTATCTCCATTTAATATTTCTTTAAAAAACTATTCCGCCCATCTATTCAGTCTTTCTGCCCAAGCTTACTGCTAAACTTCCATCTTTTTTCCTACATATTAGCATTTTGTCTCTGTTTATTCCCTTTGTATTTTATATAAAAAAAAAAACATGTAAATCGGATAAGTGGTTCTTGAGTGCTAAGCGCACTAATGGCCACACAGACAGACAGAGAGACGTTACGTTTTATATATTTATAGATTTTTTTTTTGATATATATTAAATTGAGAATTAAAACAAAACACGTAAATCGGATGAGTGGTTCTCGAGAAATGATAAGCACACTAACGGATAGACAGACAGACAGACAGGCAGACAGAGAGACGTCGCATTTTATATATATTATATAGATTATTATTATTATTATTATATAACCTGGCCAGAGAACATATGTATGAATTAAAAAAAAACACGTAAATCGGATAAGTGGTTCTCGAGTGATAAGCGCCCTAACAGACAGACAGACAGAGAGGACGTTGCATTTTATATATATTATTATAGATGTAATAAAAATATATATCTATAACCTGGTCTGGGAATATATGTATGAATTTAAAAAATCACGTAAATCGGATAAGTGGTTCTCGAGGGATAAGCGCACTAACGGACAGACAGAGAGACGTACCATTTTATATACATTATAGGTATAGATTATTATTATTATTATATAACCTGGCCAAAGAATATATGTATGAATTTAAAAAAAAAAAACAAGTAAATCGAATAAATGTTCTCTCGCATTCTCGCGCGATAAACGCACTAATGGACAGGCAGACAGACAGAGGAGACATTGCATTTTATATATATTGTAGATTATAGATATTCTTGCTACATAATGTTGTTCCATATTTAATGGTTTAAGCTTATGTATTGCAAGGGAACGCGTTAGCGGCAAACTTTTTTCCGACTTCATTCACTATTATCGTCACTGCTCATTCCTTATGCTACCTATCGTAATAAAATATAGCCTATAACCTGGCCAGAGAACATATGTATGTTTTTAAAAAAAAAGTACGTAAATCGGACAAGTGGTTTCTTCAGTGATAAGCGCACTAACGGACAGACAGACAGACAGAGAGGACGTTGCATTTTATATATATTATAGATTCTGCGTAAAATTTTGTAACTTTTTTATTAATAATGTTATATACCTAAACCTAGTAGTTTTTCTAACATTTCAATTTTTTTAAAAAAAAAATACTAGTTTTCAGTTTTGTAAAAAAATGCCAGTAGCGGCATTGATTCTGAAGGTGGAATACTCAATATAGAACGCACAGAAATGAAAAAAAGATATGCGTAAAAAAAAATTTGAGTTAGATGCTACAGGGTGTTCAAAATAAATTTATAATTTCGACTATTTTAAATTGAAAAATCTCGAATTTTTTAAAAGGTATATTGTTATTTTTTCTGATAGATTTTACAAAACTCTCCAACTTTTATTAAGTATGTCATATACCTATTTCTAACATTTTTCGATTTATTTTGAATTTTTGAATTTTTTACCCTTATTTTTAATACACATACGCTATAATATTATAGTTGTCAAGACAAAAAAAAAATAGGTATTGTCAAATTTTTTGACATATCTATTAAGCAAGTAAAAACAGTTTAATTTGTTGTAGTAAGTAACGTATAAAGTTATGGATTTTCCTAAAAATGAATTAATCGATATGGTTTATATACTGGGCGACGCGGGAAAAAATTGTCTTTTGGCAGTAAGGCTTTACGGAGTAAAGTTCCTTAATAGCCGTATACCATCTAGAAAATCTTTTCGGTGCTTAATGGAACGGTTTGATGGTAGTGGTAGCGTTGAGTATACGAAAACGGAAAGTAGTAAACCAGAAAGCTACCAATGAGGAAAAAGAAATGGAGATTTTACTTCAAGTTGAAGATAATCCCCAGGTCAGCAGCTTTCAAATAGCTGACTTATCTGACACATCCCCAATCTACGGCTAATCGTACCACGAGAAAATACAAGTATCATCCCTTCCATATGGAACTACACCTAGAACTTCAAGACCATGATTTTGAACAAGTAAACTTTTGTACCACCATGAATGGAGCAATAGAGACCGATCCAAATTTTTTATCTAAAATAATGTTTTCTGATGGAGCTACTTTTTCAGTTAATCCATTTTGGGTCCCGGAAGTTCAAAACCAAAACCATTGGTCGCTTAATGTATGGTGTGAAATATTAAATTTTCAAATTATTGGTCTATATTTTTTCCGCGAACTGCTTAACGGGCCTAGATATCTAAATTTTTTGCAAAACGAATTACCCGAGCTTCTTGAAGAGTTGATAACTTTGAAAGAGAACAAATGTGGATTCAACAAGAGGGAGCTCCTGCTCATTACCACCGGGAAGTTCAGGAAATTTTTTAAACGATCATTACCACAAAAATGAGTCGGTAGTGATGGATTCATTCAGTGGCCCCCTCGATCACCTTTAGAATTCTTTTTGTGGGGCTACATTAAAGAGCGTGTTTATGTGAATCCCCTTACAACACCAGTAGATATGGAAAATAAGATACGGGATCCGTGCAGGATCATAACGCCCTTTATTGTTAAGGGAAGTAAAGGAAATATAGTAAAACGACTAAACGTGCGTATTCAAGTAGACGGGCATAGTTTTGAAGATTTATTACGTCATAATAATTAATTATAAGATAAGTTAAACAATATTAAAATTATTATTAACTATTTGTTTATGTTTTCACAATAGCGTAAGTGTATTAAAAACAAGGGTAAAAAATTGAAAAATTCAAAATAAATCTGAAACTATTAGAAATAGGTATATGACATACCTAATAAAAGTTGGAGGGTTTTGTAAAATCTATTAGAAAAAAAATAATAATATACAGGTGTGTGCCACTTAAAAAATTTGAGAATTTTCAATTTAAAATAGTCGAAATGTATAAATTTATTTTAAACACCCTGTAGTATCTAACTCAAATTTCTTTACATATATCTTTTTTCATTTGTATAGAACGCTCGTATCAATTATGAGTATTCCATCTTCAGAAACAATGGCGCTACTGGCAATTTTTACAAAACTGAACAACATTCCCTAAAAACTGTTGTATTTAACATTTTTCTTCATTCCCGAAAAAAAATGACATAATGGACTTTACTCTGTCGTTGACTCACCCTGTACATGTTACGTCTTGTTAAGCCTTTTTCAAAAGAATAATACTTCTAAATTATATTGTATGAATATTTGAAGAAAGTACGGAGCCGAAAATTCTCCTCAAATGATGAGGTGAAAGCTATTGTAACGTCGTTTTATGAGACGTAAACAAAACAATTTTTTTTGCATGCATTGAAACAACTTGAGAAACTGTGAACTGTGTGTTAGCTCAGAAAGTAGATATGAGGAAAAATAAAACTTTTTTGAGCTCTGTGTTTTTTTTCATAGCTCAAGAGAATACCGCATTCTCTATTTAACCAAAATACGTACATCACTGATTTTAAAATCTTACTTAATTACAATGAGTATAGGTTACAAGAAAAAAATACCATAAAGAATTTTATGTAAATTTTAATCTTGTAATTCTCATCAAAGACTTTCGATTGATCTTTTAACTTAATTTTCACTTTGAAAGTGTCTTCCTTAAACAAGACCTTAAATAAAAAATCACCTCAAAGGAGCAGACATGTCGGATTTTAAATTAACATCAAGGGGAAGAGCCTTAAACTTTTCTAATACTTTTAAGAATATTGCTTTATTGGTTCAAGACAAAAAGCTGATAAGTACTGAAAAAATGTTATCGAAACAATATTATATAAATTACATAAAACAAGTGAAAGAAATCCCATTACCCAGTACCAATCAAAACTATACCGTAAGCCTCTATATTTTTATAGTCGAATCTGTTTTTTATATTTATTACTTTAAAAAAAAAATTTATTTAAATAGTGTGAAAAAAAAATACGACATATAGATATATATATATATATATATATATATATATATATATATATATATATATATATATATATATTATATATATATATATACATTCATATATATATATATATATATATATATATATATATATATATATATATATATATATATATATATATATATGTATGTTACAATAGAGGTTTTCACGGATGGTGGAATGTAGTACATTAAAATTCCGGGTTTCAATCCGTTCGTCTAACAATGAATTTGTACGCTAAGCTAACTGGTCAGCTTCGAGCGGCAGTAGCAGCAAGATCACAGTATCAAGTAGCACCACCAGTAAGAGCACTTGAAAATGCCAAATGAGATTTTGGCGAAACGTCGTGCAAATTCATTGTTTAGACGCACGGACTGAAACCTGGAATTTTAATGTATATATACCATTAATATGGTACATATGTATATACATATATATATATATATATATATTTATATATATATATATATATATATTTATATATTTATATATTTATATATGTATATATATATATATATATATATATATATATATATATATATATATATATATATATATATATATATATATATATATATATATATATATATATATATATATATATATATATATATATATATATATATATATATATATATATATAATCCTAAGTTTAACTGCTGGGAAACGCCCTTGTAAGGAGAAGAGATGAGCAATCAAAGATCTAAAGGCTCTAGTATCTGCTTTTTATTTTTATTATCGAGCTTTCGCTGTCTAATGGTAGCTTCTTCTGGATTCTAAAAATGCAAACCAGGTACAGAAAATAAACTAAAACGTTCGTTTTTTAAAATGTGATTAAATGAATTGTACGACTGAATGTGAAATTACTTACAAAAATTTAGCAGTTAGTTCATCTCTGGTGAAGACAATGAAATTTGCTTTTTTGTTGGCCAGGTAGTATGAATGATTACACAAAACATGATTAAAAGACACTTAGAGAGTTACACAATCATTGAAAATAAAACTTTGTCAAAAAACATTAGATTTAAAAACACTTTTTGAAGACAGAAACACAACTGCAAGAAACCATGATGTTGAAATGGTACTCCATTTTAAAATTTTTGACGTCGAGTTTAGTAACTATTTAGTGATATTAGAGTCCAAGCCGGATATTGTTGGTAGTCTATGTCGTCATCAGGTCGACAAAAAACCATAAAAAGCATTAAAGTTAGGGATGTGGTAAATTTTTTTATGTAGATGCTAATTTTAGATAAATTATTTATTATTAATGATATCTATTTTTTAGTTTTAATTTTATAAAAAGGGGAGACTTAAATTTGATGAATGTTACTCTTCGATGAGTTATTTATTATTAATTATATTAATTCTTTGATTTTATAATCAAGAGATTCATAGGCTAATTTAAAATTTAAAAATTTGAAAGAGAAAATTAATACTGGACGTTATTTATTATTAGTCATATTTAGTTTTTTATTATGTAATTTTAACAAGAAAACATAGAAAAGTAACTGGTAATAAATAGCAAAAATGACAGAAAGAGATAAGAAACGTCAACTTTACTAGAAACTAATTTTTTCATAAAGATCGTTCTTTTTTATTGGTTTGGTATAGTTTTGTGTTAGCAAATAAGTATACATGGAGCTCAATCCTTCTTTTTTGTGATTGAGATTATTTTTACAGGTTTTTATGTAACACATTTCCAAGAAACTTCTTCTGAAATAATTAGTCTCAACATCCAGAATGAAGCTGTTGTTATATTGTACTCTGTGATCTGCATTATTTACGTGTAAGCTCAAGCTAGTTGCGTTAGGTTTGTGTTTACTATCACTTTTGTGTAACGCTAATCTCTTAGAGAGCTTTTGTGAAGTTTGTCCAACGTAGACCAAACCACATTGACAGGGAATGCCATAGATTATATTAGATCTTTGTAAAGTATCGGTTTTTATCTTTTAAATTGGTATAAAAACAATTCATTCTTTTTATGTTGTAATTGGCAATTTTAATGTTTGTATTTTTAAAAAGAGAAGACAAGGACTGGGAAAGGCCTTCAATGTATTGTAACTTTCCTACTTTAATATTGACATTAGTGGTGACAGTTGGATTAATTGGAAGGAGGGGTCTTTGAAAATTCTTTTTAATTAGAGCTTTAGGATAGTAATTGTCCAACAAAATGTCTTCCAACAGTTTTACATTTTTTTCTTTAAATGAGGGGTGGCAAATCTTATCTAATTCTGTTCTTTAGTCCTCTGATGATGTTCAGTCTCTGTTTCATAGGGTGATAAGAATGGAAGGGGATATATCTACCAGAACTTGATTTTTTCCTATACCAGTCCAGTTTGACTGTATTATTTTCTGAGCGTACAACCCTAGTATCCAGAAACGGAACAGCACAATCAGTCTCCTCCTCAACAGTAAATACTAACTTATGATTGAAAGAATTGTAAATGTTAAGAGTGTTCTGTACACTTCCGGCAGGTAAAGCGACTAACAAGTCATCCACATATTGAAACAGAAGGGGAAATTCAAATTCAACCGTTGAAATAACAAAATAAATTTCCCCTTCTGTTTCAATATGTGGATGACTTGTTAGTCGCTTTACCTGCCGGAAGTGTACAGAACACTCTTAACATTTACAATTCTTTCAATCATAAGTTAGTATTTACTGTTGAGGAGGAGACTGACTGTGCTGTTCCGTTTCTGGATACTAGGGTTGTACGCTCAGAAAATAATACAGTCAAACTGGACTGGTATAGGAAAAAATCAAGTTCTGGTAGATATATCCCCTTTCATTCTTATCACCCTATGAAACAGAGACTGAACATCATCAGAGGACTAAAGAACAGAATAGATAAGATTTGCCACCCCTCATTTAAAGAAAAAAATGTAAAACTGTTGGAAGACATTTTGTTGGACAATTACTATCCTAAAGCTCTAATTAAAAAAAATTTTCAAAGACCCCTCCTTCCAATTAATCCAACTGTCACCACTAATGTCGATATTAAAGTAGGAAAGTTACAAATACATTGAAGGCCTTTCCAGTCCTTGTCTTCTCTTTTTTAAAAATACAAACATTAAAATTGCCAATTACAACATAAAAAGAATGAATTGTTTTTATAACAATTTAAAAGATAAAACCGATACTTTACAAAGATCTAATATAATCTATGGCATTCCCTGTCAATGTGGTTTGGTCTACGTTGGACAAACTTCACAAAAGCTCTCTAAGAGATTAGCGTTACACAAAAGTGATAGTAAACACAAACCTAACGCAACTAGCTTGAGCTTACACGTAAATAATGCAGATCACAGAGTACAATTATAACAACAGCTTCATTCTGGATGTTGAGACTAATTATTTCAGAAGAAGTTTCTTGGAAATGTGTTACATAAAAACCTGTAAAAATAATCTCAATCACAAAAAAGACATAGAAGGATTGAGCTCCATGTATACTTATTTGCTAACACAAAAACTATACCAAACCAATAAAAAAAGAACGATCTTTATGAAAAAATTAGTTTCTAGTAAAGTTGACGTTTCTTATCTCTTTCTGTCATTTTTGCTATTTATAACCAGTTACTTTTCTATGTTTTCTTGTTAAAATTACATAATAAAAAATTAAATATGACTAATAATAAATAACGTCCAGTACTAATTTTCTCTTTCAAATTTTTAAATTTTAAATTAGCCTATGAATCTCTTGATTATAAAATCAAAGAATTAATATAATTAATAATAAATAACTCGTCGAAGAGTAACATTCATCAAATTTAAGTCTCCCCTTTTTTATAAAATTAAAACTAAAAAATAGATATCATTAATAATAAATAATTTATCTAAAATTACCATCTACATAAAAAAATTTACCACATCCCTAACTTTAATGCTTTTTTATGGTTTTTTGTCGACCTGATGACGACATAGACTCCCAACAATATCCGGCTTGGACTCGAATATCACTAAATAGTTACTAAACTCGACGTCAAAAATTTTAAAATGGAGTACCATTTCAACATCATGGTTTCTTGCAGTTGTGTTTCTGTCTTCAAAAAGTGTTTTTAACTAATGTTTTTTGACAAAGTTTTATTTTTCAATGATTGTGTAACTCTCTAAGTGTCTTTTAATCATGTTTTGTGTAATCATTCATACTACTGGCCAACAAAAATGCAAATTTCATTGTCTTCACCAGAGATGAACTAACTGCTAAATTTTTGTAAGTAATTTCACATTCAGTCGTACAATTCATTTAAGCACATTTTAAAAAAACGAACGTTTTAGTTTATTTTCTGTACCTGGTTTGCATTTTTAGAATCCAGAAGAAGCTACCATTAGGCAGCGAAAGCTCGATAATAAAAATAAAAAGCAGATACTAGAGCCTTTAGATCTTTGATTGCTCATC
>JAHKBH010003721.1:0-14778 GCA_019049505.1 Pachyrhynchus sulphureomaculatus
CTTTCCCTGGAGTCTCGTGACGTACATATATCTGGTCTTATCTCATTAATCTCGCAATCCCATTCTTTTAGTTTCCAGTTTGAATCTATTTAGCTGATCTTTTAATACTTACTACTATATTATTCCCCACTACGCCGATATCGCCCTGCAATAGCCAGTAATAATTTTGAGCCATAAGCTTAAAATAATTACGTATGACCTATGACGACCTCACATCCATTCCAGAGCAAAAAATAGGGACGACATGGCGTCTCACTTGCTTCAATCCATGGGTTGTATCAAATGGCTCTGATGTATCATTTTCGACTCTGACACGGATGTAGGACCCTTTTAGATACATTTTTGTAAGGCGTATGAGTTTTTGAGAGGTTGACTGTACAACCATTGCGATTCATAGTTGAACATGTTTGGATACCATCATAGGGTTGTTTAATATTTACGAAGAAGTTATGCAACTTTTTACTGGTTTGTCCTAACAATTGCCGGAGTCTCTATTAATATTGTACATTTCGATCAACTTAGTAAACTTTCGTTTATAGAAATAGGAGCAAGAACTCGCGTTCCTTTTATATTAATGATATGATCCATAGAGTGTTAATGTTAAGCTTGTAGCAGCTGATTATATAATTAGTGTCTTTGTGGTACATGTTTCATGTTCCTTAGTTCTAGCTGATATTAATCTCCCAATTTCTCTTGCACACATTGATCCATACGAATATGGAATTTTATAGATACCCTAGATACCCTCAGTTCGTAAAGGAATTGTATCTTTTGATGATCTTCAAGAGTGTCCAATTTTTTACAAGTATGAATGTTGAAGCTTTTAAGTATTTTAGCTATTTTGTCTGTAGTACCATGTACTATATCTAAGATCTACTCTATTAAATAGTTTGTGTATAGTTCTTATTACTACCTTCTCTACCTGTTTTTTAAATCATTTAAATGAACGCTCACTGTCATCAGTATGATATTCACAACTTTTAAGAGGACTCCTCAGTTTATCTGTTTCTGATGAGACAGAATGTTCACTACACTCTGATAAAGCTCTAAATACTAGTAAGGTGATGATAGTTGATTTTTAATAGAGATCATAGCATGATTTAGCGTTCAGGTATCTATTTGTAGGAGTTGGCTTCGTGTAAACGAAGTATCTTAACATGCCTTTACCTTTTCTTTATATCAGTCCATCTAAGAAAGAAGAGTACCATGCGATTCAACTCCCACTGTAAATTTTATGTTTAAATGTTGAGGTGACTCAAAAAGGTCTTCTTCATCATGATAACAAATGTGTCGTCAACATACGAGGCTGGTTTGAAAAGTCCCGGTGCAAAGTCCGAGAGATGGCACCACCGGCGCGTAATCGAGGTCATGTTTAGTTAGGAGCATCTCTTGTATGAACGCACACGACCAAGTTTCAGCCATATTGGTCTATTTCTTTGTGTTTGGCATTCGTATGAATAAAGGAAGTCGAGTGATTTTCAAGAAATGGACGAAAAAGAATTCGTGTGGTGATTAAACATTACTTTATGAAAGGCAAAACACCTCAGGAGACTAAAGAGAAGCTCTGATAAACATTATGGTGACTCTGCACCTTCGATTAGAAAACAGTTTTATATAGTGTTTCAAAATGTTTCGGACTGGCCATATGGGCACGCTGCTGACGTTTCTGGACGGCCTGTGGAGGTTACGACTCAGAAATCATTGATCAAATCCATGGTATGGTGATGGATGACAGAAGAGTTAAGGTGCGTGAGATTGATCTAGTGCTGTGGGCATCTTCTCGACTGAACGGGTAACATAATATTTTGCATAAACATTTGGACATGAGAAAGCTATCCGCAAGATGGGTGCCGCGATTGCTCACGCTTGACCAAAAAAACGGTAGAATCGTGTGAAGTGTTGCAAGGATGGTTTTGTAGCAGTTCCAGAAGAATCCGGATGGACTTTAAAGCGTCGTTTCGTCACTGTGGGTGAAAACATGGATACATTACTATACTCCTGAGACCAAACAACAATCTAAAAAAAATGGGTTACCAAGGGGGAAATCTGCACCAAAAAAGGCGAAGACCGTTCCTTCGGCCGGAAAGGTTATGGCGACTGTCTTTTGGGATTCGCAAGGGATAATCCTCATCGACTATCTGGGAAAGGGTAAAACTATTACAGGTGAATATATTCATCGTTATTGGACCGTTTGAAAACCGAGCTGCAAGAAAAACGCCCGCGATTGGCCCACCCAAGAAAGTCCTTTCCATCACGACAACGCACCAGCACACCACCTCAGCAGTTGTTGTCGCAAAATTAATGGAAATAGGGATTTCAAGTCGTTTTCACATCCCCCCTATTCTCCAGACTTGGCTCCCTCGGACTACTATTTGTTCCCAATTTGTAGAAATGGCTGGCAAAGATTTTATTCAGGACGAGGATGGATAAATTTGCTGGGGGGGGGACTTGGACAAATCCTATTATTCGGAAGGGATCAACAAACTAGAACATCGTTGGACGAAGTGTATAAGCCTAAAAGGAGACTATGTCGAAAAACTAAAAAGGTTTACCCCAAACACATAAGTAGTTTTTTATTTTTTGCACAGACCTTTTCAAACCAGCTTCGTATCTGCACCAAAATTTTGGTTTTAGAGGAGGTTAGGGTTACCTTTTTTGAAAGGTTACTATTAAATTATTTTACCGCTTTAAGGTAAAAAATTTCGGTGTGGTTTAATAGAAAGAGAGAGAGTTTTAAATAAAAAAATCCTGATACAAGAAAACTCTTAATTGATATTTATTTTTTACGAATAATGAAACTTTTCCGAATTTAAAAAATAAAAATATATAAAAGTTCATAAGGGGCGTAAAGTAAATGAGCAGAGTTTTCCACAATGCAGTGTGTCTTACAATCACACAACATTTATGCATTTTATTAGTAGAGATAAATGTTCTGAAGGAGACACTGTCGCCCCTCTGGGGCGTAAAACTTATTATTTCCCGGGGCTAAGAGAAAATAAATTTACTCTATGCGGTGAAAAAGATAGAGTCTTCATGAAAAAATATCTTTTACAGTTTCGTTGCTAGACAGAGAATGAGTCGCAATAATAGTTTTGAAATATAAGAATCGCGTATTTGCAATTTTCTGCTTTATTGTGTTTGGGGGAATTATAATACCGTTAAAATGTTTTTATTTCTCGAACAAATATTTTTTCATAAAAAAATCAAAGTTGATCGTAACGAAATGTTAAAATCATTTTAAGTTTTTTTCTTCCAAAAAACTAAATATAAAGAGGTTATATATAATTGTGTGATAGTGGGTTTAGCGGTAAGTGTCAGGGTTATTTTTACTCTACTGAGGGTTCAATATAGGAAAACCCGCGTAATTGGTAAGCATAATCAATGTATATAGAAAAACCAAATCTGTCGTTTGTAAGACTTTTTTTTCCTCTGTCTGTCTCTTACTGATTTACGGACTGCCTGTTTATAAGATTAAATGAATGGTGATGGCCTTTTCAAACCAAATCGTTGATTAAGGTTTCTTAATAAATAGGGAGGTGAGTTGTGTCAAAGCCAGGTTTTTTAGGAATAACCATTAACCACCACCCACATCTCGTTAGAGTATTGACTTTAGGGCAGTAGATAAAATTCATGAAAATTTTAATAATACAACGTTTGTAAGCAAAAATAAAACTATATGTGTTTGGGGTAAGCTTTTTTATTTTTCGACATAGGAAGTAAGCTATAACTTCGTTTAAAGTTTGTTGATCCTTCGAATAATACGGGAGTAGTTAGTAAAGCTTTTGGCTACAAGCCATTGTATAATATTGGAGTTGGCAAATGCGACCACAGGTGTGAGTGTGTGCTTGTAGGTTTGTAATGCCGTGCAGTCGGTTTTCAAACGGTGCTAACGAAATTATGTTTTTTAATCCATTTTTAAAATCCAAAAGAATCCAATACGGTCTTAGCCTTTTAAGGAGAGGGAGTATGATTGTTGTTTGGTACGGACTCCAGTCGGACTTAATAGAAAACCAGTCCTTGCACACACTTCACACAGTAAAGATTTATAAATAAACCATGAAGAGCAGGCTATAACTTTTAACCCCAGACTTACTTTGCAGAACATGCCACCTGGGAGAAAAAGCGGATAATGTTTGAAAATTACTTCAATCAGGGATGCAGTTGGTTCCATCAAAAGTAAGGCAATGATTGATTCGGTTTACGGTCACCAGGAGGTTGAGGGATATGGGGAAGAATGATTAAAAAAAGGAATAGAATAAAAACGGAGAGAAGTGTGGCAGGGACTTATAGCGATGCTTATTGGTTAGGGGGGGGGGGGGGACACTGGTTATCGATATTTCTAGAAGAAAACGAGTAATTTTTTTATCTAAATTAGTAGGCGAAACAGTTCAAATCGATTATTTGGCATTTCAATGGGGAAATACGAGAGTGTTTGTTAAATACATTAAAATCAGGGGGGACCCAAAACGGAAAAAAAAAGTTGAAAAGTAAATGATATGAACTTGAACAACAAGGGGGGAAGTGAAGGAAGACGTCTTAGAGATAAGTAGGAATTGACCTGGAGGATACAAAAGAAAATATTTGGGTAGGGACTTTACAGAGCGGACACTTTTCTCTATAAACAAAGTAAATCTAGTTAAAATAATAGAGCATTGAACTTCTGGGATGGCGGAACAACAACAAAAAATTGAATGTGTGTCGTAGCTAACCATTCTCAAGGAAGCAGAAGGTCGGAAAAAAGTACAAACTTGAGAACATGCACACGGGATGAAGTTAAAAAAGTTACTTATTTATCTTTTACAAAAGCATTTTCGTTAAATGGGTTCAAAATAAAATCATGATGGGCACCCATAACAACAATAAGTGATTACTTGCCTAGAAGGGGGGGGGGGGACAATATCAAAGGAGAGGGATGAGAAGGCTATAGACTATGCGTCTAATGAAATTTGGCAAGGGACTGTTATGTATAAAATTATAGATCTTATAAATACCTAAAAGCATTTATTGAAGGATATAAATAAATCCGCGAAAAAACAAAATCGTAATTTATTTAAATATTTAAAAAAACGGGCCCAAAATGAAATAAATAGGCAATCTTAGAATTGTATAAAAATGAGGATCCGTTGAATTTCTGTTCAAAGTTTTTGGCACTTATATGTGGCTTGGTTATTTATTGTCTATTGAGGCTTGCCCGTGGGGCTTCCGTAGCATAGTAAGTTGGCTTATTGCGGTGCCAGAGGGTGCCACGTGTCCAAACCCGGCAGGTTAGTTCCTGTGGATCTTTTATTTAAGTATGTTTTATATGGCCTGGACCACGTACATAAGCATAGTTATTTGGGCAGGAGGAAATGTAATAACGTCCGTGGCTTCTAAAATGTGGCCGTGAAAAAATACAAAAATGTTTGTGAAAGGTTGCGGCACTTGGGACTAGCACGGTTTGTAACCTTATTACGACATTCCCGGCCGATATAATTCAGGATAGATTTTATGTATTTTTTGAATTGTCAAGAAAAAGGGTAAATCCTTACTCAGGTTGGGGATGAGAACGATAAAAAAAGTTTAATCAAAATAGGAAGGAAAAAGAAAAAACGAAAGAAGTTTGTATAGATAAAAAATAAATGTATTTTGGATAATTCATTGTACTACAAAATATGAAAAAAAGGCAGTATGCAAAATGAAGACTCTGTGATGATTTTATATAAGGAAGTGGCCCTGTTCTGGAGATGGACGGACATAGCCAGGGATATATATACATGCGTTGTTTGATTATCGAGTAAATCGGTCTGGAACTGCAAATAAAAAAACTCTTTTGAGGTTTCTTTTAATACTGCCCTAAAAAGAATATTTCGTTATCGTTTGATAACTTCTTCAGGAAAGTAGATATAATATTAATACACGGATTAGATATATTAAAAACAATGAAATAATTTGTTAATTTTAATTGTCTAGCTATTAAAATGTTTGAAAAATATAAAACAAATAAAGGAAAACGAATAAATAAATAAAGCATTATTATACAAAAACGTACGAAAATGCGAGTTAGTCCTTTGCCGGTGAAGACAAATCAAAACTTATCATCTCGAACAGTTGTGTAATCTGTGATTGAATTCCGAACGATGACGCAATACTAATAATAAATTTGAGAGGCATTGAAAACGGCAGATCCTAATGACACACTAGCAGAATTACAGATCAGAAGCTAGGATCTAATGAAGAAAATTTAAAAATACCAGTGGAGAGATCCACACTGACACTGGAGAAACTTAGAAACTTATAAGATACATAACCTTTGGAAGTTGGCTACACCACACACCAGTTACTCTTGGACAGCATCAAAATTTAATGTTAACACATAAATTTTTAACTACTTAAGATGAAAGAGGAGAGAAGCAGATGTTTCCAGTCAAATTGTGTGACTTATTTTTCACAATATTCACATTATTTTATAGATATAATCCTTGTGGATTTCTGTTGTGTCGATTGAGTAAGTAATGCTGAGATCTCGCCGTTTATCCTGCCGGCTTCTTTAGGAGTTGTCCCGAGAACTGACTTTTACGGATTCGTGCATAAACCTGTTTCGTACAAGATTCCAAAAAAAATCAAGCCTCAGGACAGGCGCTGAAGATGCCGGCAGGAAAAAGCTCGAAACGTTAGCGTCACTCAATTAATCGCTAGAGGAGAAATCCAGAATAATTATACTTATAAACTCTATGATCTGTGAAAAGTTTCCTACTAAAACTTCAATATTTATGTTATTTTATATTTTTATATCTTGTACCAGTGAATAGAAGTTCTAAAAACTCTATATAATAAATAACCCATTAACTTGGCATCTCCGATGTAAAGGAACTGTAATCAATCAAATTGAACTGCTCAAAATAATTATATTAAAAGCCTTTTGCTGCCCTAAAACATGCCAAAGTGCCTTAGACTGCCTTTATGCCTGCCTTTGGTCGGTCTTCTTGCCAAAATAAACTTTAATGTACTGGTAAACAAAGATAAGTAACGACTGAGATAATAAAAGACTTGTGTGGTTACGTAAAAGTTGAGATATAATATGTTTGAAATATGTGGAATGCTATAAATATTGTCATCATAACTCAATATCACTGCTAAGGAAAAGTTAATAATTTGTTCTGAATTCATTTGGAAAATTGTCGTTTTCGAATGAAGTTTTTAAACTGAAAACAGTCTATCTTGCACTAGGGTGGTTATAGTCATTTATTTTTCATATTCGCTGACACTTCTTTTTTCAACTTGGAATCAAAACTAATCTTATCTCTCTCTCTCTCTCTCCAGTCGTTGTTCGATTTCCAATGCCTTCCAATTCATGATAGTGGGTAAAACGCTTCACCATGCTATCCTGTCCTCTGTCGTTCTTACGACTGCTGCAAACCGACATGCTTGTGAGGTCCTTGATTTGGTCTATAATCTTACAGAAGATCTACCTCTTGTTCCTTACCGTTTACTTTTCCTTAGATTATCATCTTCCTCCATATCGTCCATTCGTATTACGTGACCGAAGAATTTTAGAATACGTCTTTTAGTTGGTGGAAGTAGCCTTTCATGATTCCGTAGATTCAGATCTTTTAGTATAAAGATATCCATTCATGGGATTTTTAGTACCCTACGATAGCAAATCATTTCGAATGTCTCTATTCTTCTACATCATGCTGCGTTCAGTGTTCAGGATTCCGACCCATAGGTTGCAATAGAAAAAACTAGTGTTTTGAGAGGTTTTTTTTTAAGTTGCTTTCTAGATATTGTAGTCTCTCCGGTTTTTAACTAGTTTTTCTCGAAGCCTCCTTTGCCATGCCAATCGTTGGCTTTATTTCTAGCTCGGATCCTCCTTTGTTCGTTATTTGTGTGCCGAGACAAATAACGCTATCGCTTGTCTCCATGTCCCCGATAAGTTTTGCAGTTGCAATGGTATTGTTTGAGATATATCCACAATCATCAAACAATGCCATACTGAGATCATAAAATAGCCTTATGAGATACTCGCCTGCATCTGGCAGTTGTATAAATTCTTTAAAATAGAGAATAAATGACAATCAGTATACTCTTATTGTCCTAAAAACCATGTTGATGGCATCTTAATTTGTCATTCCATATATTCTAAATGATTTCAGCCTGTTTCTAAATTCCGTTGTAATAAGTACAACCTGTTACAACAGAAGTACCATGTAGGAGAACACCTAATATAAGCTCCATTTTAACAAATATTTATTGTAGCCTATGTTACTAAAATGGTAAACTTTATTTGATTCGTTTTCCTTTTGTATATAATTCGTTTAATTAAAAACAGATTTTTCCCATTCTTTTAAACTCCCAATTCACCTATAATAATAAAACTTTTTATCTATTTAATTTGTTTTATTTTCTCATCAAAGCGGAAATACAATACGCCATTCTCATTCAATTACTCCGGCAAAATGGGAAAAAGAAAAACAGATGGTAATCGTAGAAAAGTTTCAACTTAAAATGCAGTTAATTGTTTGCAGCCAGCTAAAGTAGACGAATAAGGCAAAATTAAAAAGTTGGCTAATTAATAAAAAAGAAATTAATTAAAAATAAAATGAGAAATAATTGAAATAAAAAACCTTGTCTCATTTACGATCCTAAATTTATACCATTTACTTACATTTTTCACTCTATTTAGGACATTTTATAGGATTGACAAATAAAAAACACAGCACACTGAAACAAGGATAATATCTGTAGTAAATACTGTCAACTGTGCATGCGTAATATTTTCTTTATAGATTGTCACATATATTATTAACATTCATTTCAAATTTCTGCTATTATTCGTTTTTAGTGTTCCGTACGGAACATTTATAAGATCACTTCGGTGTCTGTCCGTCTATCACACACGATTTTCTCCGAAACTATTTGTCATAAAAAGTTGAAATTTGGTACTAATATAGGAATTGATGGCCTCATGAGAGCCGTGTAGTTTCGAAATTTAAATTTTGACTTAAGGGGTTAGTTTTGGGGGGTGAAATCGGAAGTGAAAAGAAAATTTTTTTTCTAGGTCATCAAGTGTGGTGCCAAATGAAAGCTTGTGAAAACACAAGTAATATTATATATATATATATATATATATATTATATATATATATATATATAAATCGCTGCTCCCCCCCCCCCCAAAAAAATTGCAAGGTCATCAGTTTTCAGTAAAAAATTGGAAACAAACTTTGTTGACAACCCATTTGGGGTGGGTTTTGTAAAGTCACTGATCATTTTATACCTCCGTAACAAAATTTTTTATTTTAAAAGCAATCAACGTACGGAACTCTTATTATGTAAGTTCAACATGCACTTGACCGATTATTTAATATGAATATGAAATTTATTGGAGGAAATTATTGAACGAAGTTATGTTAAATTCTGTTTCAAAAAATCAAACTAACCATTGTATAACAACTAAAAATATTACAACTATTATGGTTACCGCGGTTTATTGAAAACAACAAATAAGTGGTATTCGCAATTCAGGAATGGTCGTGAATCAGTAAAAGATGATTCAAGACCTGAAAGACCATTTACGTCGAAAACTGACGAAATCGTTGACAGAAACAGTGATAAAAAAGAAAACAAGAAATCGACTCTTTATGAGATAGCAGAGTGGGTTATCACCTGGATCCGTTCAAGGCATTTACGTTAAGGTTTTGGTTTAAAATTTGTTGCTGTTAGAGTCGTTCCAACAGAATGAGTTTGTTTCAAAAAAATCAAACCTGTTAAATTTGTTCAAGAGATGATTTCGAACCACGCGATTCTGATCCAAGATTCATTCCAAAAGTATAATTACTGGTGACGATTGAGTATGACATGCAAACAAGATATCAGTTAAGTGAGTGGGATTCGCTAACACATTGATTTCAGTAAAAAAAAGGCGGGGGGAATTTATAATTTTTTTCTATTGGAGAATCTTTTAGTTTATTACTTCTTCCCACTTTTGTGAGACGAATCGCCTGTAAAAATCTGGTTATTGTTCTTGTGAGGTTGATTGCTCCTAACCATCTCACCATCTCTTGAAGAGTCTGTCCGATAGTCTGCTACCCTCTGGGTCTCCGTCGCCAATTGATTTAGTCATCCTAGTGTCCGCCACTTGAGTCATATGTACATTACAGTCACATCTTTTGGCTCTCACCTCATCGCACTACGTCCCCAACTTTGCATTTCTCTCTCTTACATGGGTATTCGTCTTGGTTTATCCCCATATTGTGTATCCTGCGATGGTTCTGAGAGTCTTCATTTCTGCTGGCTGGTTTCCGGCTCGCCATAAGTTATCCGAGGCCTGAGACAGGTTTTGTATATTCTGGATGGTTAGATGTTTGTTTCTTCAGATTAATATGTTTTAAATGTCTAGAGATAGTGGCTACCTTGTTGAATTTTTTGTCTAGGCTCATTTTTAAGGTTTCCACTGATAGATATTCTTGTGCCACAGATAATTATAACTTGCACCACTTATTCAACTGAGGTGTTACTGACTACAATTTGCATCGTAACGGTTCTGCTGGAGATTGTTATTGCTATAGTTTTTGTTATGGAAATTTTCATGTTTTTCGACTTTCTGCTGTGTTCTTAGCTGGTTTTTCATCAATTACAATAGTGTTGATGCATCTTAAATCTTTTCAGATAGTCAGTCCGTCAATAAAGAATACTATATTGGTGTTATGTGTTTTACATGAAGCTGTGTGTTTTGAAAAAATAAATTTCTGGAAAAACATTTTCGTGGATGTTACATGTCAAACGCAACCTTCTCATAATTCATTGATTAATCAACCGCGCGCATTTTTGGATTGAGGGGGTAGGATAGGTGACGAGGCCTACCGCGCTATATACGAACTCTAGCCCAGTCCAGCCAAATATAAGCACGCTACGGATATAGGGTGACGTATAGGTGCGTCACGTACGGTGTAGTTGTCTAGTGAGAACAGGACTTGACAAAAAGAATAACTCCTGCTCTCCAGCAGCGGCGGCGCGAGCGCCCAGATGCGGTCTTCCAACACTCCATTGTGCCTTGCGGAGCGTTTTACGTGGAGGTTGACCGTTTCTTTCTCCTGTCGAACCCTACTCGAGTGTCTTTTATCATTTCTAGAAGAATGCTTTGAGGTTTAAACATTGCCTTTGAGTCTCCACTGCATAAAATGGGGTCGGAATGAAGCTTAAAATAGAAGAGAAATCCACGTGCCTTCAGTCTCGCCTAGGATATAGGAGAATTAAGTGCCTATGCCTAATAGCCAGAGATATGGGGCATTGTCGGAGAGAGATCCCCACTCTATGAATGTAGCTCTAAAGCAGGTTAGCGAGAGTTCATTTTGCCTTCTGAGGATCTAGGTACCTCAGTGCTCGAAAAATCAGGCGTCTGGCGGCACCGAAGAAGACTTCATCAAGGACTGTTTAAGCTTCTGAAGGGTGATGTGATGTCAAATTCTTCTATAAGCGCCGTTGAACTCAAAAAACAAGTACACTTCGCCCGCCGTCACAACTCGGGACAGTTCGTCACCGCCAGCAGGATGGTCCGGAATCTACCAAGTCGCCGAGCCGCAAAGATGCCCCTGCTCCTCAGCGGCAATTAAAAAGAGGAAGGCTTGACTTCTATAAAAAAATATCAAAGATTGGAGCATCCTGGAAAAGTGGAAAGAAATTGATGTTTAGTTATGAGAGCAACTTTCGAGGGTGGGCAGGAGAGGCTCAAAAGATTGTGCGTTGTCCAAAATCAATGTTAAGGTTATTTCCCTAAATATTCTGTTTACGGATGTTAAAACTCCCTGAAAAAGATGATGGTTGTGATGACATTTAGTGGTAAAACAAGGGAACAGGAGCAGGTTTGCACATTCTTCCCAAATAATGTTATACTATGGAAGGCAAGACAATTAGAGAGTCTCCTCTGTTATTGGAAAAAACATATGCTTAATTTTTGGGGTCATTTATCAGTGATGACTATTTTTATGCGTTATGAGGCCCCTGCCCACAAGGCCAAGTTCGTGAACAAAGTTTCTCAATGACCATAACATTAATATTATTAGAGTGGCCAGGTAATTTTCTTTAACCTTAATCAGATAGAAACTGCCTGGAATATCATGAAGAACAAGGTTAAAGAGACGCGACCCAGCAACATCAACTATCTAAAAGAAGCGCTGAAGACACTGTGGAGAACTATGGACTCGACATACTTCACCAACCTTGCTGAATCCATGCAGAAACGACTACAGATGGTGGTAAAATGGAAAGATTTTTTGGCCAGCACTGTAGTATATTAAACGATTTTCATAAAATCCTGTATATGACGATAAATTTTATTAAAATTACATCATTAATATTACAATTAGCCGCCCTACCGAGGCTATACCCTTCATGCTACCGCGAAGCCTGCCTTTATGTTCAGATGGTCGCTGTTTTCGAATCCGACGCTAGCGGCTGGGGCTTGTGTCTTCCCATATATACAAGATTAGCGACTGGATGTATATAAAACTGCCCGAGCCAAATAAATTTACAATTAGCTCTGAAGATGGTCTCGCCGTAACCGGTGCCGTAGACGGTGATAAATTGATTTTCAAAAAACAAAGAAGATAGAACATATTCTTTCTCTTAAACCTACCAGCTGTAGTTAAATATACGAAAATATCGACCGTCTCTTATTGTTACGTAGCAAAGGAAAAAAACGAATAACCTTAACCGAAACGAAGATAACTTAATTTGTCTAAATCACAACAAAATCAACACACCGAACTGCGACCCCATAATCAAGGCTCTGCGTGATTTCATTCCCTTAATGAAAGGGTCCTGAATTATGGGATGTTATTTGTTAGTCCTGTCAACGGTTTTCCGGGATATGTGTGGATATAAGGAAAATAAACCGTATAGAGAACACGTACATGAATCTTGGAAAATCGCTGTGGGGTTTAAAGTATATTAAGGTTTCCTTTTTTGAGGAAGTAAGTAATAATGGGTACACATCTAAGCGAAAATATTTAGAGTTATATTGAATGTGTAGGAAAACGCTTTATAAAACTAATACATTTGTTGTTGAGGCTGTACGATGTAGGCGTTGTGTTTTCATGTAATTTTCTCTCTATCATCGCGTTTCCTGTGACATCTTTTGCTGTACGAGATCCGAAAGTTTACCTTAAATTAGTTTTAAACTGAAGTATACTTCATGTTTCATTAAATTTATTTTCAAAATTTACATTTGAATATGTACTAGGCTCTAAAAAAATCATTTTTGTTTCAGCTGGAGAAACTAAATTTTACTGTAAGAGAATCGATTACTTTGCTCAAGAAAACTACAGTCCTGATCCACAAGACTCAACTTTAGTTATCCCTTGTA
The DNA here is from genome assembly GCA_019049505.1 of Pachyrhynchus sulphureomaculatus. Classification (NCBI taxonomy): domain Eukaryota; kingdom Metazoa; phylum Arthropoda; class Insecta; order Coleoptera; family Curculionidae; genus Pachyrhynchus; species Pachyrhynchus sulphureomaculatus. The sequence continues at coordinate 13,342 of JAHKBH010003721.1, forward strand.
AGTAGTAAACCTAAAAGTAATTAAAAGAAATCCTTTAGATACATTTATCATAATCTATACCCAAAATTCCCTAGGTGGTTTTCTCCTGAGTTGAAAAACTAATAATTCGTAAAAAAGAAGCACACAAGAGGTTTAGATCGTCTGGGGAACCTAGGACTATTATTACTTCTCTGCTTTAAGATCACACTGTAAGAATCTATCACGTAGGTGCCATGTTGATTATATCTACAACATTGAACTCTCTATTAGAGATAACGTGAAAAGCTTTTGGACTTTGTTGGCGCACAGCGTGGCACAAATGACCTTCCTCCTAAATGTTTTATAATGAACAATCTGTGGACATGGGCATTGATCTATTTTTTGCAAGTTACTTCGGCTCTGTTTACTCTGATGAGTTACTAGATTATCCAGCCTTACGCTCTAATATTCATAATACTTCAAATTTAAGATTTCAATCTCTGAAATTTACGAGGGGCTCTCGAGGTTGGATCACAGAAAGGGGTCTGGTCCTGATGGTTTACCTCCTGGATTACTAAAAGCATGTAGCTTCGTATTATCGCGACCATTATGCCATATTGTTTAACGGTCATGGAGAGGGTTATTTTCCTGAGTATTGTAAGACCATTTTGTCACCCCGGAATTCAACCCAGGGACAGGCAGATATCGCAAACTATAGGCCAATAATATTTTGAGTACTGTTCCTAAAATTATTTGAAAACCTAGTAACTAAAGTATTGGCATCTAACTTGGGACCATCTATAATAGATGAACAGTTTTGTTTTCAGAAAGGCAAGTCTGTTGAATTGAACTGATTTCCTATACGGACACCTGTCGAGGACCTTGGAAAGTGGATCTGAGGTACATTCCATCTATTCCGATTTCTCTAAGGCCTTTGATAAGGACAACCATGGTGTTCTTCTTAAGACGCTCAATAACCGTGGCATATCGGTTCACTGTTGGGCTGGATTAGGAGCTATTTGTGTGGCAGAGTTCAGGTGGTTCGAGTTAATAATTTTAAGTCTGTCAACTTACTGTGCCTCGGAGTGCCTCAAGGCTCCCATATGGGCCTCTGCTGTTTAACCTGTTCTTGAATGATGTGGCCGACTGCTTCGGTCTTCCAGGGTTTCTTGCTTTTTGCTGATAATTAAGTTGTATACGGCGGTTGGATCGATTGAAGATTGTGTGGGATTGCAGGGTGATTTGGATAACTTAGTGTCGGTGTCAGTTAAACGTATGGTTTTAAATTACTCGCGCAATCCATTGTTTTTTGATTACAGCATAAATGGGGACTTCCCTCGTGTCCGTGGTTAATGTTTGGGGATCTGGGGGTTAAGGCACTGAGTTTTATTCCTCATATAACCGAGGTAACGTCTAGGTTTCTAAGGATGCTTGGGTTTCATTAGGCGTTCTCATCCAGAATTTTCATCCATTACCTCA
>JAHKBH010003722.1:5000-14772 GCA_019049505.1 Pachyrhynchus sulphureomaculatus
TATATATAAGAAATTCGTGAAATGGCTCACCCCTCCGACCTGACTTTTCGGAAATCCAAAAGCAATGATTTATTTTAATACTACATATAGGTGGTAAACAATTTCTAAAATATTTTCAGTTGATGTTGATTATTATAATTTTTATAAACAATACAATGGTTTGAGGTCAATTTTGTTTTCAAAAATTCATAACTCGGAAACTGGTTTTTTATGAAAATTCTAGTTGAAACAAAAATGGCCAGAAACATGAATTTGAAAAAAATACATTGCATAATGAAAACAATTTTTTTTATGACAAAAAAACACTTTATTATAAACCTTTCGGCCTTCATTTGACCTGTAAATGGCGTTAGTTTTTATGAGCAAAGGCGCAGTGCAAAGCGGCGAGACGCACATATAATTCAAGATAATCACATCGTTTTAATTTTTTCTAATTTGTTAAAGGATAAATTCGATTGTTAATGTTGAAGCGGAGTGGCATTTTTCTGTTACTGTGACAGTATAGGTGGTATCGTAAAATGCCAAGCATGTATTGCAAGTTTACGTTAAATTGACGGTGCGAAAATTCTCAATGCCCAAGATCTATACGAGGCTGGTTTGAAAAGTCCGTACAAAAATAAAAACTACTTATGTGTTTGGGGTAAACCTTTTTTATTTTTCGACATAGTCTCCTTTTAGGCTTATACACTTCGTCCAACGATGTTCTAGTTTGTTGATCCCTTCCGAATAATAGGATTTGTCCAAGTCTGCAAAATATCCATTAGTGTCTGCAATCACCTCCTCGTTTGAATAAAATCTTTGTCCCGCCAGCCATTTCTTCAAATTGGGGAACAAATAGTAGTCCGACGGAGCCAAGTCTGGAGAATAGGGGGGATGTGAAACGAGTTGGAATCCTATTTCCATTAATTTTGCGACCACAACTGCTGAGGTATGTGCTGGTGCGTTGTCGTGATGGAAAAGGACTTTCTTGTGGGCCAATCGCGGGCGTTTTCCTTGCAGCTCGGTTTTCAAACGGTCCAATAACGATGAATAATATTCACCTGTAATAGTTTTACCCTTTTCCAGATAGTCGATGAGGATTATCCCTTGCGAATCCCAAAAGACAGTCGCCATAACCTTTCCGGCCGAAGGAACGGTCTTTGCCTTTTTTGGTGCAGATTCCCCCTTGGTAAACCCATTGATTAGATTGTTGTTTGGTCTCAGGAGTATAGTAATGTATCCATGTTTCATCCACAGTGACGAAACGATGCTTAAAGTCCTCCGGATTCTTCTGGAACAGCTGCAAACCATCCTTGCAACACTTCACACGATACCGTTTTTGGTCAAGCGTGAGCAATCACGGCACCCATCTTGCGGATAGCTTTCTCATGTCCAAATGTTTATGCAAAATATTATGTACCCGTTCAGTCGAGATGCCCACAGCACTAGCAATCTCACGCACCTTAACTCTTCTATCATCCATCACCATATCATGGATTTGATCAATGATTTATGGAGTCGTAACCTCCACAGGCCGTCCAGAACGTTCAGCGTCACTTGTGCCCATATGGCCAGTCCGAAAATTTTGAAACCACTTATAAACTGTTCTAATCGAAGGTGCAGAGTCACCATAATGTTTATCAAGCTTCTCTTTAGTCTCCTGAGGCGTTTTGCCTTTCATAAAGTAATGTTTAATCACCACACGAAATTCTTTTTCGTCCATTTCTTGAAAATCACTCGACTTCCTTGATTCACACGAATGCCAAACACAAAGAAATAAACCAATATGGCTGAAACTTGGTGTGCGTTCATTCAAGAGATGCTACTAACTAAACATGACCTCGATACGCGCCGGTGATGCCATCTCTCGGACTTTGCACGGACTTTTCAAACTAGCCTCGTATATTTGGGGTTGAAAGTTTTTTAAGAATATAAAATTTGATTATTGTACAAAACCGTAATATGAAATTCCTGAAAACTCGTTTTAAGCGAGTACAATCAATTCAAAACACACGTGCCAATTAATGAAAATACATTGTATTGTAAAATTTATTTGAAATATTTCTTAGTTACGATGTAACTCATTGATTTGCCATTACGACAAGATTTCTCAATTACTATAGATTTTTTTGTTGAAGGTTTCCTAAAAGTGTATTTTCCCATGAAAATTAATCAATTTCTAATTAAGCAATTATTGTGTTTGTCAACCTTTAATATTTATATAAACATGCGATTATCTTGAATTATATGTGCGCCATTGCCGCTTTGCACTGCACCACGTCAAGCTCAATGCGGCGCATTCTCTCAGAAAAACTAACGCCATTTGAAGATCAAATGGGGGCCAAAGATTTTTTTTTGATTTTCTGCAGAAAACATTGGCGCATCTACGGCATCAAACCTATTGTCTATAAGTGGTTAAGAACCTTACTAAATTTCAACTTGTTTATAATAAAGTGATTATGTTTTTAGCCATTTTTGTCCCAACGAGAATTTTCATAAAAAAATTAGTTTCCGACTTATGAATTTCTGAAAAAAAATTGACCGCAAACTTGTATTGTTTATAACAGTTATAATAATCAACATAAACTGAAAGTAGTTGAGACCTTGTTCACTACCTATATGTCGTATTAAAATAAATCATTGTTTTCGGATTTCCGAAAAGTCGGGTCGGAGGTGTTCCATTTCACGAATTTTCACCATCACGATCATATATATATATATATATATATATATATATATATATATATATATATATATATATATATATATATATATTATATTTATATATATATATATATATATATATATATACATATATATATATATATATATATATATATATATATATATATATATATATATATATATATATATATATATATATATATATAGCGAACTTAGCGTATTAGCCACGAGCTTGTATATATGATTTAAAATTTGGGACGCTCCAACCCTTTAAGTCACTTCCGAGGCTCTTAACCCACCGTGCTACTGAGGCCGGCATTTGTCGTACTTTAAATGTTATATGAATACAAAATTTGTAAATCAATATCTCAATATCATATTTTCTCCGAGAGTTATCGTGCGAACAGGTTAGACCGATGGAAATTTGGAACTATATTTTTCGTGATCTAAGCAACTTAGAACGTCATCTTGACTGCGTTAGTCTATACTTATTATCTTGAATCTACAACTAATTTAGAGGAGTCGAATAGAATAAAACAATTTTTACTGAAAAATGTCCGCTCCATTCGATTAAAATGTTGATGACATGTTTTAGTACAATGTACTAAAACATATCAACATTTTGGTAAATGTAGTAAACGCGTTTTTTATATTTGTATGCATTGCTGAGACTTCAACATTGCAAATAAATATTTGGATTTTAATCTCAATAATTATTCCTCATCAATTAAACTGTGGGCTAAATAAGATTTTTCATGTTTAAAATGCGACTGAATGAATAGATATTTACTGTCCCTATATCTTCCGCTTCTTGTTATTCTTACTATTTTTAGTATCCGATTTTTTATTACATTAAGTTATAGACGGTCCTGTAAAGTCTATTAATGGTCCCCAACGTAACTTAAAGTAACGAGTACTTAAAATCTAATGTATCTCCAAAGAATCATTTGTTGTGGCGAGGCCGATATCCGCTCGAAAAAAGCCAAGTTTGCCGGTAGTAATTTTTAACTTAAGACCGGTTAGAGGAAAATAATGAGGGAAATTTAATAGGGTCAAGAGGTTTGACCCCTCTATAAAAAGGAAGTTTTTTCCAGTTTATGTTGATAAATTATTGGTTATCTTTGAAATGGGATGTATGGGGCTTATGGATTTAATGACTTTCTGGGTAAATCAATTCAGACAAAAAAAAAAAGAAAACTTTTTCATGATAAGTACAGTTCAGAGAAACTTATTTACTTGCTTCTCACGTAATTCTTTGTATAACAATCACACTTTACAATTTATTAACAATGGATCAATCACAGCAGTTACAGTTATTGAACGGAGTAGTATATTTTAATCGGTTGAATGAAAATTTCTTACATTTTAGAGTTAGTATATCATTAAAAACATAGTTTATAATTCCTGTAGGCCTGTCCGTATTTACATCTGTTGATGTGTTGCCAACTGGCGAACAAAATAAGATATCAAACTGAAATTTGGTGCATGTAATATATATATATATATATATATATATATATATATATATATATATATATATATATATATATATATATATATAAGTAAGTACAAAGTTTTTGGAGAAATGCCCTTTCAGTGAAATGAGATAAACGGAGAGAAGGAATTAAATAATATATTAATGATTTTTAAAGAATTTCTTTCGTTGGGGATCAAGAGTTTTAGATTTTTGAAAAAAATCACACACAGAAATCCTTTCGGGGTTTCTGGATAACAAAAAACATTCTTATTTTCGTCTTTCCGTCGGTCTCTTGAAACGATAACTCTTGAACCAAAAGACATGTAGATGTCAAATTTCGTACGCATATAACACTGGACGTGCGACAGGGTCCTATATTTTTTTGGAAAAAATCTCATTGTAGAGAAACTACACATAAGGGTAGGGATCTCTAATTTTTAATATTTTTAATAGAAATGAGAAAGTATTTCTTGATTGTTGGTTCGAATAAAGAATAAAACTTAAGTATAATTATTTACAGAGACCAAAGAGTAATTCGCCAGTTACTGTTATGTATTGTAAAATATCATTTTAGGACTCAAACAATCAGACAATTGTAATATTTTTACAGAATTTCCAATTTTAACAGAAACTCTGCCTCGGTTCAACTTTCTTTTAAAACTACTGTTTCATTATATAGTAGCCATCATTTTGAAGATAGAGGTGTAATGCTAGGATTAAGTTATTCTTTAGAGTAAGAAAATTAAATTCACAGTGATATTAAAACGGTGTATTTGTAACGCAATTACTGGGTAAATTACTTAATCAATTTCCTTTATTTTTTTTTTTAGCTGAAATAATAAACAAATTTTGAATATAATTAAACATGTCATGAAGTACTATTCACGAGGCTACAATTACAGGTAACGAAATAAAATTTGAAATTGAAGTATAGATGCCTATTTAAGATACAAAAACAATCATATTTTGATACTGAATAGAAGAAGTATTTAGTTTACAATTAATATTTTCTAGAAGAGTTGTGGGAAAACAAGTTTATCAAGTTTTTGTAGATATAATATAATATATATAAGAAGAACGTCATATCTTGTTCAAATTGATATTAAAAATACATTATTATTGAAGCTTATTAAATTTACAAATAATTTATAAATAGATATGATAGATCTCTGAAATTGTACGTTGTTTTTTGTTAATAAAGGTTCATTAGACGTCATCGTCATTGTTTTAAAACAAAAAATATATTTGAAAGAAATCTGGATAGATAGATTCAGTAAAAGAGTTTCAATGTTAGATTCGTTGTAGTTTGCATTAGTTTGTAACCTCTCCCTATTGCAGACTCTGCACCTTAGATGACCATTGTACAGTTCCATGTTAGGTAAGAGCAGAATACCATGACAATAGACCCACAATTGTTCATAGTTGGTTCCTATTGAGTTTCAGTAATTTACCAGCCTTCTTCAGCAATGAATCTTTAAGTGAGGTCTCCACCTGTGTGTTCCTGAAGATTTTTCGCCAATAACTATTATATTATTATGGATCCATCCTTTTATTTCTGTTCCTGATGCATCTTGACACCCAAGGACAGGATTGGGATCAATATAAGGACTCTTTTCTTGCCGTTTCGCCAGCCTTTTCTTGGTCCTCAATTCTTCAGTGACTAGAGACTCACAACAGTTGCATTATCTCTAAGTTTATTTTGGTATTATAAACACGTCCATTAGTGCTGTCAGTTTATCTCTTTTCATGGTGCCAGTGGCTGTCATGTAATATATATATATATATATATATATATATATATATATATATATATATATATATATATATATATATATATATATATATATATATACATATATATACATATATATATATATATATATATATATATATATATATATAATATATATATATATATATATATATACATATAGATAGAAACTCTACAATTATGTCCTTATTAATGTTCGTTTGTTAATATGTGCTTTGTACTTAACTCTATAGAAATAAATTATTTTTAATACATTAACTAGGCAATGGCTTACATGACATTAGGACAAAGAGGTAAAAACCCCAACATCATAGATTGTAACATCGTTGTAAATCTCGTTAACAGATACAAACAAATAATTGACAAAACCGAAAAGGCACATATTCAAATAATTCAAAACAAATTCCTTACCTGTTCCAATAATTTCAGGTATTTTTTTGCCGATCGTTAAGACTATTGGTCAAAACTTCATTAAATCCACACTACCAGCCTATACTTTCCTGTTGGGAAGGCCAACTTGTGAAATCTTGGCTTTACACCATGTACTATTTCCAATTTTCTATCAAAGATACCCGATATTTTCTTCAGACGAGTATCATAAATTGAAGATAGACACCAAAAAAACCTACTTAAAAAAAATGACGCAAGTTTTTTTGTAGATTTTATCATAGAGAAATCATCTTTCCTTTCTAATGGAAATGCGCCAGAGTTCAGCAGATAACCAAAAAAGACAAGAAGACCGTCCCAAGTAACTAAACGCAATGTGATTAGTCGATCACATTGCGTTTAGTAATATCGAAAGTTACGGAAAATGCTAGCAATGTTTTAAAATATTTTTTAAGGTACCTTCAAATTAGAATAATAAATTTAGTGATGCCTGGCTATCCGTCACACTATTAATTCTACTATTCTTATAGGCTTGTTTCCTCTTTTCTATGGTACATGGCATTATTGCATATATCTCCGCTTGATTGTGGCACATTGTTCTAATGGAAATACTAACCTTTTTGTTTTTAGTGTTCCGTACGGAACACTTATAAGATCACTTCGGTGTCTGTCTGTCTGTCTGTCTGTCTGTCTGTCTGTCTGTCTGTCTGTCTGTCACACCCGATTTTCTCGGAAACTATTTGACATAGAAAGGTGAAATTTGTAATAATATAGGAATTGATGGCCTCATCAGAGCCATGTAGTTTTGAGAATTAAATTTTGACTTAAGGGGTTAGTTTTAGGGGGTGAAGTCGGAAGTGAAAAAAAAATTTTTTACTAGGTCATCGAGTGTGGTGTCAAATGAAAGCTTGTGAAAACACGAATAAAAAATATATATATAATTATACTTGCGCGCACTTTTCTTTGTATTATTTTTAAAAATTCGCGAAAAATCGCTGTCCCGGGCCTTATCTCGAAAAGTACTTATCAAAAAATTTCGAAAAAATTCTGGAATATTCTCCACGGGGTGTAGATTGAACGAAAATTATCACGAGTGCATTACCTTTAATAATTTATATGGTATATAAAAAAAAACAAAAATTTCAAGGTCATCAGATTTCAGTAAAGATTGGAAACAAACTTTGTTGAAAGCTCATTTGGGGTGTGTTTTGTGAAATCACTGATCATTTTATACCACCGTAACATAAATTTTGACTTAAGAGGATCGTTTTGAGGGGTGAAATCGGAAGTGAAAAAAAATTTTTTTTACTAGGTCATCGAGTGTGGTGTCAAATGAAAGCTTGTAAAAACACGAGTAAAAATATATATATATATATATATATATATATATATATATATATATATATATATATATATATATATATATATATATATATATATTTTTACTCGTGTTTTTACAAGCTTTCATTTGACACCACACTCGAGGACCTAGTAAAAAAAATTTTTTTTCACTTCCGATATATATATATATATATATATATATATATATATATATATATATATATATGTATATATATATATATATATATATATATATATATATATATATATAATGTAATACTTGCGCACACTTTTCTTCGTATTACTTTTAAAAAATCGCTGTCCCCTACCTTATCTCGAAAAATACTGATCAAAAAATTTTAAAAAATTCTGGAATATTCTCCACGGGGTATAAATTGAACGAAAATTATCACGAGTGCATTACCTTTAATAATTTATTTGGTATAAAAAAAAAAACAAAATTTCAAGGTCACCAGTTTTCAGTAAAGATTGGAAACACACTTTGTTGAAAATTCATTTGGGGTGTGTTTTGTGAAGTCACTGATCATTTTATACCACCCTAACAAAAATGTTTATTTTAAAAACAATCAACGTACGGAACACTAATTGTGCAAGTTCAACTTGCACTTGACCGGTTTTTTTTATCCTACTATCCTGTTTCAGCTCTTTGATCCGTCTACATCAGGTTTATTCTTTCATTATGTCCTTTTTTGATTTTGATCCTATCGAATAGATATTGATTATAAAAACTAAATAGTTTTTGCAAGAGTCAATTTAGTGAGACTTATTGGAAAAATATTCTTTAATGTACTTAAATGAATAAATAAATAAATGTGCTAGCAGTTATTAGGCCAAAAAAATATTACGCAATATTTTATATATATATATATATATATATATATATATATATATATATATATATATATATATATATATATACGTAAAAATATCTTTCTGTTTATCTTTTTGAGTATGGAAGTCTTATACCACACCACAGTTGCGTCAACTTAATAGAAACTTATTTCTGGATACCCAACCGTCATTTCAAGCACACACTGCGGACCTTTTGTTAATATATTGATGTAGTAAATCCTAGGTCTGTCCTTATAAAGCCGATTAATTATTGTTTTATAGTTCATAACTTCGAAATAAATATATGATTTAACCGGAAACACGTTTTGGTAGGTAAATAAGATTTTCCTTCAGGGTAATATATTGAGCTAAACTATTAATAGTTAATCGATTTTATTACAATATATGTATAAACTTTTTGCACCCCACAAAACTATAGCAAAATCAACTGATACGGCTTTGCCTACGATAACAAATATCAGCACACAACTTTCGATTTTTGATAGCGTTCAGAAACTCAATAAGCAGTAATGCGTGAGATTACAAACACAGTTGCAATTTTTGACGAATTGCTAGATAAAGTTAGCCAGAAGCGACTTATATGAAAGAATAATTGATGAGTTACTATAACTTATTCTACCATAGGCTTTCCTACTCAACATTTTAAGTAGATTTTTTATCCGTGTTTTTTTTCTTGTACTTTTCACGACCTTTCAGAAAAAAAATATTAGTGTAAAACTAGCAAAGAACTAATGACATTGACAATATTATTGAATATATAAAGTAGTTTAATTAATATACCAGATGAATCTTTTACTTCTTTTTAAAACAAATTAATTTTCTTGTGTTTTCACTATCTTTTTTTGGATAGTGAAATAAAAATATTATAGATTTATTAAGAATTAATTTTAGTGGTTTACAAAACAAATTCTGTGTTTTGCTACTAGAAAAGTCTTATGTTTTTTTTTTTTCTTTTTTTTATGTACGTTATCAAAGAGAAATAATGTAAAATATAGGCAATACCTATCTAAACCAGCAATAGTCAAACAGTTTGTTGATTGAAAATATGACGAATTGGAAGCTTTTTTTCGAACTCGATGTCTTTCTGTACATTTGTAAGACCATATTGCTCATCTGCAAAGTTGTAGTTTGAGATTGGCTATAATTTCATTGTATTTCTATAATGAGGGTTTATCGCGAATCATTCGAATACCTACTTTGTGCCAAAGTAATAGAAGGCACAAGTGTCCATTACATTACAGTTTTGATTGAAATGTGAC
>JAHKBH010003723.1:0-14759 GCA_019049505.1 Pachyrhynchus sulphureomaculatus
GGCGACTTGAGTCTGTTCTACAAGTATTTTCATGGAAGGTGTTCGAAGGATGTAGCCCGCTTAATTCCTCCCAAAGCGGTGCATGTTAGAAATACACGTCGCGCTGGTGCTTCGCATCCGTATGAGGTTCAGCTTGTTACTCCGCGTACGACGTTTTTCAAGCAATCTTTTATATGGAGAACGTCATCCCTTTGGAATAATTTGCCCAGCGCTGTGTTTCCCACCGAGTACAATTTACAGCGATTCAAGAACAACAACGTGAATCGCTTTTTTCCGCACTCGTGCCGCTCCTGGAGCGCTTTAGGGACTTCCCTGCAGCACGTGTGCTAGACCAATAAAAAAAAAAAAAAAAAAAAAAAAAAAAAAAAATGGTCATCAGACCACTCAGGTGCATGCCCTGACTATTATATGAACCAAGACCATTAAACTCACGTATTAATCGTTTTCTTTCTTCGGCTACAACTAATTCGAAACATTTAAATCGTTTACACAAGCAGTTTTCCCCAAGCTCATAGGTTGTATGTTTCAACTTTTTCATAACTTCCCTTAATCTTCCAGTTTTCATGCGTTTCTTGGGTTTATCTATTTTAAGATCTTCATTTTCATCACTATTTGAGTCAAATCCGTTGTCCATGTTAATTTATTAGTTATGTAAAATTGTATAATCTTATAAAATTAAAACTGCCTAGTAAAAAGTAACAACTTGTAGTAAAATTAAAGGAATATTAACGAAATAAAATATTGAAAATTTACCACTGACAAAATTCACACATTAAATCTCAGTCAATCATACAAACTAAAGCTGAAAGTCATGCAAGGTGTGGAGTGGGCGTGGCCGGGCCGCGCATGTCTATTGTCACACCGCGCCCGGCGCAACAGGGCGCGCCCCGATAGCCCAGACTGGACATAAATCGTTCTTTTTTCCCCACACCAATCTGGACTTGTATCGTTTGTCCCCTGTATGAGAATTTTTTTCCATTGATTTATACAGCCTACGATTTTTTTTTCAATAAACAGGTCTATACACGTTATAGTACCTCCAGAGATCTATCAGATGGTATCAAAATCTCAAAATCGAAAAAAAGTGGACATATATCGTTTTTCCCCTGTACCCTTCATATGACATACTTTAATAAAAGTTGGAGGGTTTTGTAAAAATCTATCAGAAAAAATACCCTTCATATGACATACTTAATAAAGTTGGAGGGTTTTTGTAAAAATCTATCAGAAAAAATAATAATATACAGGGTGTGCCATTTAAAAAATTTGAGATTTTTCAATTTAAAGTAGTCGAAATGCATAAATTTATTTTGAACACCCTTTAGCATCTAACTCAAATTTCTTTACATAAATCTTTTTTTTTCATGTCAATGGAACGCTAGCACTAATTATGAGTATTCTACCTTCAGAAACAATGGCGCTACTGGCAATTTTTTACAAAACTGAAAACTAGTATTTTTTTAAAAAAATTGAAATATTAGAAAAACTACTAGGTTTAGGTATATAACATTATTAATAAAAAAGTTATAAAATTTTATGCAGAATTTTAAAATTAAATTAGTAAAAATCCAAAAAAAAAAAATGTTATATCGGCCACACTTTTTTGAAGTACCCTGTATACTTAAATATAATTTTAAACTGTACACCTTAACATTCCCTAAAACTATTGACATTTTTTCGTCATTCCCGAAACAAATGAGATAATGAACTTTACTCTATCGTTGCTCACCCTATACAGGCATATTTTTTTAAGTGTCTCACCTAACATAATTCACTATTTTACATACATTTTTCGATAACTTAGTTTTCCATAAAGTATTTTTTATTATCTTTCACCTCCTCGCTTGGATAGGGATTACCCTTTTTGGATGTATATCAGCGAGCGTATTTTAATATACGTTATACAACGCGGTAGTGCTGCCACGAATGTTAATACATTTTGCTGCAACACCTACTATCTATATGTAATATGTGGCCATGCCAAATACACTTACATAAATGAATAAATAAGTACACTAGCCTGCCGGAATTGGAACCCAGGACTCTTGATACCGTATGCCGGTACGATGACCACGGGCTAGGGCCGCCACAAATTAGCTAAATATGATATAGAAGATATTCATGTTATTGAACCGAATTTTAAGTGGCTCACCCGATTTACTGATTCCCTGTTTCGCACATCGAAAAATTTCTTTCACTACTAAACCTAGTTTTGTACTAGGAAGCCAAATATGATAACAAAAAATTGGTCACCCGTCAAATTTGACAGATTACAAAGCCCAATATGATTTTTATTAAATGATACCGTTCACCTATGAGCATCATTAAATAGCATTTTTCAGTCTCTTCACAAAAGTATATAACTCTTGATACTTATTTTAAGTCATTACCGATATACAGGCTATTCAGTTATTGAGCGGAACTTTCAAGTGGCTCATTTAATTTACTCTTCCCAAAAAATATTTTAGCAGTAAATTTAGTTTTTTTTAAGCCGAATATGATAACAAAAAGGACCCGCACTTTTCATTCGTTTCGGTCGGTTTCGGTCAAATTGGCTGAAGTTTTGATATTTTGTAGTTCTTAGCTTTCTACTGAGTAGAAATATAACAAGAGTTAATGGTTATGATGATGATTTAGTAAACAAGTTAATAAATAAACGTAAGTTCAGGTTAAATATTCGGAATCCACCTTTTTTACACGCGAAGAAAATAAGATCAAGTATGTCTCCATACTATATAATCCGAAATATAACAGTGGACTCAATAAGGTATTTACTAGGGTAGGCCTCACCTTAGTCTATAAGTCATCAGATAATCTGAGGAATATCTTAGGAACTCCTAAAAATAAGATTCCTAATTGTGAGAAAAGTGGAATTTATGAAATTAGTTGTAATGATTGCGACAAAAAGTATGTTGGGCAAACTAAAGGGTCACTTAAAACACGATTTAAAGAACATTTAGCATATTTAAAACAAAGTGTAGCACTGCCAAACATGCCCTTGAAGCTGATCATACCGTAACATTAGATAATCTAAGATTAATTAAAAATGTATCGGATAGGAGATTGTTGAACGCATACGAAAGTATGGAAATTATAAAATGTAAAAGTAGTTTAAATAAAAACAGAGGGCCTATTCCTAATAGTCCCCTCTACTGGTTACTTGAGCGGAACTGATGGCTTCGCCTATGCCATTAGTTCCGCCTGAGTAACTCAGGTGTTAGGGTAGATTTGTAGTTTAGCTTTAGTCAATCATTACTCCTGATGAAGCTAACATGATTAGCGAAACGCGCGTCGAGTGCAAAAATAAAGTGTTTGGTGTAGTAGTGATATATACTGAGTAATGTCATTGTGCCGAAGATTCCACATTCTCAAAAACTTTCCGAATTAAGTTTCCATGGCCCAACTTTCAAAAATGGGTAGATTTCGAGTTATTGTCAATTTAAGTATTAATAAAATCCATTTTGATAATTATTGAATTAAAGACACAAGAAAAAGTAGTCCCGCATTTATTCACCAACCATCATATCTATGTATATGTATTTTGGAGCGCTAAAACCTAATTCGAAGTCTAAATTAACTTATTATGTCATCATTTTGACCCATCTTTGAAAAACAGGTAAAACCCAGCTAGAATGGAGTTCAAAAAAAAATATATCCGTGTATTTTTGCAGTAATGAAATAAAATTAGTTTTTTTTTTTTCTTGTCTTTAATTTAATAATTATCAAAATGATTTAACAGGAAATGGGTTTTATTAGTACTTAAATTGAAAATAACTCGAAATTTGTCCATTTTTGAAGGTTGTACCCAGGGACACTTTTATTCAGAAAACATATCAAAAATTCAGCCAATGGACCTAAGCTACTTTTCCATAAGAAAAGTACGGGATTTTTGTCACTTATCAAATTTGACAGATTACAAACAAACCAGGGGTTTTTTAAATGGCACCCTGACATCATTAAATAGCATTTTGTAGTCAGAAACGTCGAGAATTTTGCAAATGCAAAATGACCAACAAATAAAGATCCCATGAATGCTATATTCCATGCCTAGTTGAGCAAGCTTTCGAAGTTCGAAACGCTCAACAGATGGCGCAAGAGTCTATATCTTGCCCAACGAGTAGTACCTCGTTTATATAAAGTACCATGATTGCTATAAGCCAGCGAGAGTCATTCCAACTTGCTCTCCACGGTGCTCCGATCTTAACGATAGATACCGTTGCCTAAAGCCTTCCTGATGAAGAGTAGAGGCTCAGAAACTATAGTCTTAGGAGGAAAGGCCTGGAATATAGCATTCATAGGATCTTTATTTGTTGGTCATTTTGCATTTGCAAAATTCTCGACGTTTCTGTTGTAGTGACCAATCAAGTAACAAACCATATTCCGAAATTTTATTTCGGAATATCGATTTGAATTTGTAGTCACTTTACAAAAATATAACTCTTGAATTTATTTTGAGTCGTATTCAAATTGTTGAATTTCATCTTAGCTTTTAAGTGGCTCACTTAATTTACTGTTTTCCTGTTTAGGGTATCAAAAAAGTTATTTTTTTGTGAAAAAAACTAATATAGTAACAAAAATTTTGTAAACGGACTGAAAAATGGTTTTTAATGGTGTGCTCATATGTAGAAGGTGTCATTTAAAAAATCTTATTTCGCCGTTTAATCTGTCAAATTCGATAAATGACAAATTTTTTGTTATCATATTCTTCACAAAAAACTAAGTTAACTGATAAAATAATTTTTTTGATACTCCAGAAGAGAAAAAAATAAATTGACAGAGCCAGTTAATTAAAATTCTGTTCAGTAACTTAAGTGCTTATGTCGATAATGACTTAAAATAAAGATCAATGATGTAAATGAACTGAAAAATTCGACTCACTGGTGTGCTCATATGCAGAGAGTGTAATTTAAAAAAAAATCCACTTGGCTTTGTAATCTGTCAAATTTGACAAGTGACAAAATTTTTGTTATTATATTTGGCGTCCTCATAAGAAAAGTTTAATAGTGAAAGAAATCTTCCAATATGCCAAAGAGGAAAATAGTAATGAAGGTTAACCACTTAAAATTCGGTTCAATAACCGTAATGCCCTGTATATCGGTAACGACTGAAAATAAATATCAATCAAACGATCTGAAAAATGGTATTCATATGTAGAGGGTGCCATTTAAAAAATCCTAAATGGCTTTGTAAACTGTCAAATTTGACAACTGAGAAGTTTTGTGTTATCATATGTAACTTCTTCATGGAAAATTAAGTGTAATACTAAAATAATTTTCTTGGTATGTAGAGTAGGAAAACAGGGGAGAGTCTTAAAAAAATGTCGCTGCACAAAACAACACACACATTTTTGTATCATCGTTTATATTTTTTTTTAAGTTTTACTCTATTTTTATACCGTTTCATACGATAATAATTTTTCTTTTTAGTGTTCCACACGGAACACTTATAAAATCACTTCGGTGTCTGTCCGACTGTCACACCCGATTTTTCCCGAAACTATTTGACATAGAAAGTTGAAATTTGGCACAAATTATGGCCCCGTCAGAGCTGTGTAGTTTTGAAAGTTAAATTTTGACTTGACTTTGATAGTTTTGGGGGGTGAAATCGGAGGTGAAAAAAAAGAAAAATTTACCGGGTCATCGAGTGGGGCGTCAAATGAAAAGTTGTGAAAACCACGAGTTCAAAAATAAATATAATGTAATACTTGCGCACAGTTTTCTTCGTATTATTTTTAAAAAATTTACAAAAATCGAAAAGTGCTAATCGAAAAATTTTTAAAAAATTTTGGAACATTTTCTACAGGGTATAAATTGTACGAAAATTATTACGAGTGCATTACCTTTAATAATCTATCTGGTATATATAAAAAAAAAACAAAAATGTCAAAGTCATCAATTTTCAATAAAGATCCGAAACAAACTTTGTTAAAAACTCATTTGGGGTGTATTTGTGAAGTAAATGATCATTTTATACCTCCGTAACAAAAATTTTTATTTCTAAAGTAATCAACGCAAGGAACACTAATTGCGCAAGTCCGACTTGCACTTGGCCAGTTATTTAAATTTATATGTAGCAATATAAGTTTTTAGGCACATTGGTAGCCTAGGCATCAATTTCCCCAAAAATCTGATTTTGTCTTGCAATTTATAGAAAACAGACTCTAGTCTTGGTGCAGGATGATTTATTTTTTTATCTTCAATGACAGGAGCTGCTGAGACTATGTTATTATGGTTGTAATTATCTACAGTACAATATTAATTATCTGCAATTGATATGCTGTGATAAAATTGGCAATAATTATGGTTTCATTATCCTAGTAATTTTTAATTTTAATTTTTAATTAATTCTAAATTAAATACTTAAAAATACTTAATTAACATGATTATTACATTAGGCACTTATTTGCTCGTCAGTGTGATTTTTATGCTTCACGTGAAAAATATTTAGAGTCCTTAAAATGTATGTTTCCTTTAAACCCTATAAGTTTTTATATATCTATAGTGGAGGTAAATGCCGTAAAATTTTCATGATTTTTGGAAATATTTTAGTACAGCTTAGAAATAGAACTACTTTAAAACAGGGCCAACATAATTTAAACGAGTTTTCTCAGCCTAATTTTGACCGCAAGGCCACTTTTCTTCTACTTTACTGCATTTTTTCACATTTTCAGACTTTCGGCTCACTATTTCTTAAATATCTCAGCTTCTGTTAAACGTTATGTGACAAAAAAAAACTGCGAGGAAAATATAGCTTTTATATTAACAAATTATATCAAAAAATATTAAGAGGATTGGCGAAAACTCGCATTTTAGCCCAAAATATGCGAAATTTTATGTCTTGAAGATGGTTAGAAGCTAAAATAAAGAATTTACAAAACATTATTGTCTTTTTCAATTTTTTGGTTACGAAAAATTCAATTTTTTTCGCTTTTGCTCTAGAAAAAGTCTGGTTCTTTCTCTTTATTTCTATTCAATACTTTCTCTTAAATATAACATGAAAAAAGTGATTTTAAAACAACTACTATCTATTTTATAATAAAATTATTGTTTAGATAACGGAAACTTTTATTGACAAACCATTTATACATTAAATCATTTACTAAAATTATTCACAGATATAACATGTAGGCTGAAAAGTTTTTGGTCTGACCGATAAATGTCGTCCTTTTCAAAAAATTCATATGATTTTTTTTTTAGGATGTACCAACCTTCAAACGATACGTGTCAAAATTTCATAACATTTCGACTATTAGTTTACAAGTAATTTTACTTTTGATATTTTAAAAACAATGCAAAAAATTGAATTTCGTGTGTTGACTAAATATTGTTTCTTGATAGGAAAAAATACCATTTAAGCAAAACAATGGCTTGATAATTGTTACGGGGACTCTACCCCTGGAAAATCACTCATCGTTTACTGGTATGCTGAATACACACGAGTACGGATACAAATGATGCTGAACGCTCTGGATGCCCAAATGAGGTGGTTACACAGGAAACATAAAAAAAAATACATAAAATTATTTTGGATGACCGTAAGGTGAAATTGTGGGAGATAGCTCACACCCTAATGATCAAAAGAACGTGTTGGTCATATTTTGCACTAGCCATGCCCGCGGCTCCGCTCGCGTGGACTTGATTCACTACTATCGTCCCTGCTTATTCTTTATGTTACCAAACGTAATAAAATATCTGTCATTATTTCCCCTTATCTTCCATTATCTCTACGTAATTTCCATTATCTAGGCTTATCTCTGCTCATCTCCTATTATTTCTCCTCATCTCCCATTATGTCACCTTATCTCCCATTATCTAGGCTTATCTCGACTTATCTCGCAATATTTCTCCTTATCTCCCATTATCTCCCATTATCTAGACTTATCTCTACTTATCTCCCATTATTTCTCCTTATCTCCCATTATTTATACTTATCTCCCATTATCTAGGCTTATATCGAATTATATAGAACATATGTATAAATTTATAAAAAAAAACACGTAAATCGGATAAGTGGTTCTCAAGTGATAAGACTTGCACTAACGGACAGACAGAAAGACGTTGCATTTTATATATATTATATTCTTTGCAACATAATAGTGTTCCATATTTAATGGTTTAGGCAGTGTATTGCAAGAGAACGCGCTAACGATAACCTTTTTTCCAACTTGATTCACTATTATCGTCACTACTTATTCTTTATGTTACCTAACGCAATAAAATATATCCTATAACCTGGCCAGAGGACATATGTATGTTTTTAAAAAAAAGCACGTAACGCACTAACGGACAGACAGAGAGAGACGTTACTTTTTATATATATTATAGATAGTTATAACCTGGCCAGAGAACAAATGTGTGTTAAAAAAAAGCATTTTATATATATTATAGATAGAAGATTAAAGATAACCTCGTCAGAGAACAAATGTATGAATTAAAAGAAAAACTACGTAAATCGGATAAGTGGTTCTCGAGTGATAAGCGCACTAACGGACAAACAGACAGAGAGACGTTGCATTTTATATATATATTACAGATATCCTGTGCTACATGATATTGTTCCATATTTAGTGGTTTAGGCAGTGTATTGCAAGAGAACGCGCTAGCGGCAAACTTTTTTCCGAATTGATTCACTATTATCGTCACTGCTTATTCCTCATGTTATCTAACGTAATAAAATATAGCCTATAACCTGGCCAGAGAACATATGTATGTTTTAAAAAAAAAGTACGTAAATCGGATAAGTGGTTCTCCAGTGATAAGCGTACTAACGGACAGACAGACAGACAGAGAGACGTTGCATTTTATGTATATTATATATATATATATATATATATATATATATATATATATATATATATATATAATATATATATATTATTTATATGAACATTTGGGCATGACAAAGCTCTGTTCGAAATGAGTACCGCGTTTGCTCCAGTGGATCAAAAACAACACCGTGTTGATTATTCTGAGCGCTGTTTGAACCTGTTTAAGCACAATAAAAAGGATTTTTTCATGCGATATGTTATAATGGATGAAACATGGATCCACCACTACACACCGGAATCAAATCGACAGTCAGCTGAGTGGGGAGCAGTCGATGAAATTCGCCCGAAGCGACCAAAGACACAACAGTCTGCTGGGAAGGTTTTGGTCTCTGTATTTTGGGATGCGCTTGGAATAATTTTGATCGACTATGCTGAGAAGGAAAAATCCATTAATAGCGAATATTTTATAAAGTTATTGGTGCGTTTGAAGGCAGAAATTGCAAAGAAACGGCCCAAAATGGACAAGAAAAAAGTGCTCTTTCATCAAGACAATGCACGTGTCACAAGTCAATGATTACGATGGCAAAATTGCATGAATTGAAGTTCGAATTGTTTCCTCATCCACCGTATTCTCCAGATTTGTCCCCCAGCTACTATTATCTATTCGTAGACCTCAAAAAAATCCTCGCGGGAAAGAGATTTGGCTCCAATGAAGAACTAAGGCCTATTTTGAAGGGAAAGACAAATCCTTCTACAAGAAAGATATAAAATTGTTAGAAAAGCATTGGACTTACTTACTATATCGCTCTTGAACGAGACTATATTGATGAATAAAGTCGAGTTTTGCAAAAAAAAAAAAATGTGTTTTAAGTAGCTTTACCAAAAACTTTTCAGCCTACGTGTTAATATTCATAATTTTAAAAATATCACATATATAAAATAAATAATGAAAAAATATCCTCGCAAGATCTAGATGAGAATGGGCTGATTGAAGATTATGATCAGTCAGAATCGTTGACAGATGAATTTACAGATTTTTCCGATAACTCATCTTTAATAATTTTAGATTGTTCTGTCGATGAAAGTGAATTAGACAGTGCCAACCTTTTATACCGTTGCCAGTATGAATCTGATTCAGATAAACAATCGGATGATTTCGGTTATAGCAGAAAACAAACTCGAGCACATAAATATTGTATCTGTGATAATTTTAGTTAATGTCCTATCATTTGCATGGCTTTGTACATATGTTCGTGATTCTATGTATGATTATTCAATAGTCTCATCCTGAAGACGTAGTGTTTATGAATAGAAGTTGTGACACACTGATAAACCGTTAGTGAGCTTCTTCTAAAAGTTATCTGGAATTACATGACGATGAGTTATTTGTTTCCTGAGATAACTCTCTTCTGGCTCCGATGAAACACACGGAGAATTTTTTAAAACTACTAGATGACAATAACATACGAAGCCTCACTAACTTATTCAATAAAATGTACAGTACTGGAAGGGTTCCTTCTAAATGGCTTAAATCCACATTCTTAATCATATCCAAGAAAACAGGTCCTAAAACCTGCAGCGACTTTAGAACAATAAGCCTTATGAGTCATCTAGTAAAAACTTGTCTGAAGATCATACACCAAAAACTATATACAGTTTGTGAAGAACACATGGGATACACTCAGTTTGGATTGACACAAGTTCTATTTCAAAGATGTAGAGACGTTAGTTGTGATATACACGCGTGCTTTATAAACTACCAGAAAGCATTTGACAGAGTCCAACACGATAAACTCATAGACATATTAAAAAGAATAGGAAGAGATGACAAGGATCATCATCATAAAGAATCTCTTCTGGGAACAAGCAGCCAATATCAGAGTCATAGAAATCCAACGTGGCGTATGTCAAGGATGTATTCTGTCACCACTCTTATTTCGATATCTCAACAGGAATATACATTAATGGAAGAAGAATTAGATTCGCTGATGACATTATAATATTCGCAGACAATTCATAGGACCTACAAAAGATTGATAGCGGCAATACCTTTTGCTACTTGCGTACTACAGTAAATGAAGAATGGGACCACTCACTGGAGATTCGATGCAGAATAGAAAAAGCGAGAGCAGCGTATACAAAAATGGCCAAAGTGTCCGGAACTCATGATCTCAGTTTAAAAATCAAAATTAGACTTCTCAAATTTTACGTCTTTTTTTTCGGTGCTTCTGTATGGTGTGGAGTCTAGGACTGTAACTACGCCATCGTGTAAAAGTTTGGAAGTATTCGAGATGTGGCTCTACAGGCGCATGCTTAGAATATCTTGGACAGAGCACACTACCAACAAGAGAGTGCTAGAACTCTTGAATAAGGCCCTGGAAATTGTTAATACAATTAAAAGATGAAAACTCGAATATCTGGGCCACATCCTGAGAAACGAGGACTCCAACTGATAGTGCAGGGCAAGGAAGAAGAGGAATAGGCAAAAGATGTGTCTCGTGGCTGAAAAACCTGCGGACATGGTTCTCAACAACAACAACGGAACTGTTCCGGACAGCTGTAAACAAAGTCCTAATAGCCAGGATGAACGCCAATATCCGATAACGGGTCGGCACAAGAAGAAGAAGAAGAGATAACTCCTCTCTTTGAAATGATCAAGGTTTAATTTATATTTCTGCCTTCATGCTGTAGAAAACTAATAATAGATAATGATATAATAATGATAATTTGAAAAAATGTTTTCTACACAGCGTTATCTAGGTTTCTATTTGTATGCTTTTCCGGCGGCCAACCTTGGTTGCATCACAGAGTTTGCTTTCCTGAATTAAACGAGATGACAAGAACTATTAGATTAGTGATAAAGTGAAAAGTGAAAGTACTAAAGTGATCATTCACTGAACTTTTTCATTTGGTTGGCTAAAAATTCGCAAAAAAGTCAAATATTTTATTCCGTCTCCTGAATTTACAGAAATCACTATATAATCAATTTTTAGTGTTCCGTACGGAACACTTATAAGATCACTTCGGTGTCTGTCTGTCACACCCGATTTTTCTCCGAAACTATTTGACATAGAAAGTTGAAATTTGGTAATAATATAGGAATTGATGGCCTCATCAGAGCCATGTAGTTTTGAGAGTTTAAATTTTGACTTAAGGAGTTAGTTTTGGGGGGTGAAATCGGAAGTGAAAAAAAAAAAATTTTACTTGGTCATCGAGTGTGGTGTCAAATGAAAGCTTGTGAAAACACGAGTAAAAAATATATATATAATGTAATACTTGCGCGCACTTTTCTTTGTATTATTTTTAAAAAATCGCGAAAAATCGCTGTCCCCCGCCTTATCTCGAAAAGTACTTATCAAGAAATTTTGAAAAAATTCTGGAATATTCTCCACGGGGTGTGGATTGAACGAAAATTATCACGAGTGCATTACCTTTAATAATTTTTCTGGTATTTAAAAAAAAACAAGAATTTTCTTTTTAATCCTAGAATTGGGCTGGGAAATTCTCCTTCGTGCAGAGTAATTTTCATGCTCTCTCCCTTCGAAATACCACCTATTTCGATATGCTGGCTGATTATCAGTTTGTATCAGTGGAATAAGTAGAAAAAGGTTTCGATAACTCATAGCATCGAAACGACTATAACTTTTCTGATCTGGAGTCCGACAATGGCATGACGAATAGTAAAAGTGCATAGAAAGCGAAAAAAATTACGTTGAAATTGAAGATTAAGTTTTGTTTTCTTATAAATACATAGTGTTGTTATTCTTTGTTTGTAAAGCTCTTGAATTAATTAAAAACTAAAAATGAAATTTTAGTTTTTATTTTAAACAACGTTGGTCTTAAGTTTATGAGATTCAATGTTAATTTCTTCTTGGAATGTCAATTGCAATAACAAACTTCTGGTTTCTTTATTTACGTATTTATTTATTTTCCCAAGAAATAATTTCAGGTCAGATTTAAATCATTAACGTTGCGTTGTTTTTATCTCCAACATAACTTAAATTTAGCGAGTATTGAAGGTATCAATTAAGCTCTCGCCCCACAAAAAAACCGAAAATATTTATGGTTAATAAATACGAGTGTTCATTGGAAATTTCCTTGGTATTTTGCTTAAAAATTATTAAGTATGCTTGTAGGGGATGGTAGTGCAAAATCAGGTACAAATAGTTTTTTTCTAAATAAAATGGATTTTCCAAATTTTTTTATCATGCTATATGTATATAGCAGGCTCACAGAGGACGTTCTCTAATCGGATTTGTCAAAAAATAGTCCTTCGTCCTAAGTGTGTGTTGTAATAATTATGCCAATCGTTAACACCAATTATGTTTGAACCCAATTATAAAATTCTTATTTTTTAATATTAGTATATTTAAAAAATGATACCCAAATCTTAACTAAGAATAAACGTCAACAGTAAAGTACATTCCACAGATTCTTCATTTTGATATATCCCAGTATTAAAATATTGAGCCCGAAGATGTGCTGATATCGAAACGAATCCGATGGCCTAGTTATACAATTTAATGAAGAATTTCGGAAATAGAGAAGACTGTTTTTTCCATTCCCTATAACTACTGCCAATGTGAGCTTTAAATAAATGTATAATAAAAAAACGCCAGGTAACTCAAAGAGCAATGGAGGGGAGAGAATACTAAATATTAGACTACAAGATCGTATTCCTAATATCGAGATACGAAGAATATCAAAAGTGACAGGTGTAATACAGCGAATATGTATATTAAGTTGGAATTGGGCTTGGCATATCGCAAGGATGAATGATAGCAGATGGACACGCTGTATGGTTGAATGGAGGCCTAGAGAACATAAAAGATGTAGAGGTATACTATAGACAAGATCGATGAACGACATAAAAAGATTAGCGGGACACGACTAGATGCAAAAAGCGAACAATAGAATTCATTAGAGACAACTTGGGGAGGCTTACATCCGACTCTGGATGGAATAACTTTAGTTTTTATTTTAAGTCTTAAGGTCATGACAATAATTTTTCCATTTAAATCATTACATAATATTGAATTTTTTTATTATTTATTTGTTTTCCTGGGAAATAATTTTCGGTTTATATTATTCTTGACGTTGTTTTTAAAAAGATTTATATACTAACAACCAACAGATATTGGAAATTTCCCTTGTATTTTGCATAAGAATTGGTACATACGTACGAGGCATGTTTTTTAAGTAAGTACCGTTTTGGAATTAAAAAAAGACGTGCAAAGATATCGCTAAAATTTTATTTTTACATGAAAGCCTGTACCTTAATCTACTTTTCTACATAATTTCCGTGAATATTGAGGCACTTGTCATAACGTGGCACCAGTTTTTGAATACCCTCCTCATAAAATTCTGCCGCCTGACTTGTTAACCACTGTATCACAAATGTTTTGACTTCGTTATCGTCTTGAAGACGCTGACCACCCAGGTGCTTCTTCAAGTGCAGGAACAAATGATAGTCGCTGGGCGCCAGATCAGGGCTGTATGGAGGATGATCTAGAGTTTCCCATTTAAAAGATTTGATGAGATCTTTGGTCCGATTAGCCACATGTGGACGGGCATTGTCATGCAGCAAAACGATACCCTTACTCAACTTGCCACGTCTTTTGTTCTGGATTGCACGACGCAGATTGTTCAATGTCTCACAATAAGACGCTGCATTGATTGTCTCATTACGAGGCAGAAACTCCACTAGCAATACTCCTTTTCTGTCCCAAAAAACTGTGCACATGATTTTGCGGGCAGAAATTGTTTGCTTAAACTTTACTTTTTTGGGTGATGATGAATGTCGCCATTCCATGGATTGTTGTTTCGATTCTGGTGTGACGTAGGCCACCCATGTTTCGTCACCAGTAACAATTTGGTCTAAAAAATGTTCACCTTCATTGTGGTACCGCTCAAGGAAAGTCAATGCACTGCCTAAACGTTGGGTTTTGTGCAAATCCGTCAACATTTTTGGAACCCAACGTGAACACAATTT
>JAHKBH010003724.1:0-14732 GCA_019049505.1 Pachyrhynchus sulphureomaculatus
AAATTCTTTTTGATTAGAGCTTTAGGATAGTAATTGTCCAACAAAATGTCTTCCAACAGTTTTACATTTTTTTTCCCTAAATGAGGGGTGGCAAATCTTATCTATTCTGTTCTTTAGTCCTCTGATGATGTTCAGTTTACAGTTATATCAATATTAAATGAACATTTCACATCAATAGAAGAAATATGTAATATTCCTAAAGAACAGTTCCTACTAATCATTACTTTTTTATATGAAAATACATTTTTTCTCCTTCAATAGTACATTCTACAGACAAAAAATTGGCGTCCCAATGGGAAGTGCTATTTCACCAATCCTGGCCGAAATTGTTATGAATAAACTTCTTTATTTTGTTATTTCAAGGGTTGAATTTGAATTTCCCTTCTGTTTCATATGTTGATGACTTGTTAGTCGCTTTACCTGCCGGAAGTGTACAGAACACCCTTAACATTTACAATTTCTTTCAATCATAAGTTAGTATTTACTGTTGAGGAGGAGACTGACTGTGCAGTTCCGTTTCTGGATACTAGGGTTGTACGCTCAGAAAATAATACAGTCAAAACTGGACTGGTATAGGAAAAAATCAAGTTCTGGTAGATATATCCCCTTCCATTCTTATCACCCTATGAAACCGAAAATGAACATCCATCAGAGGACTAAAGAACAGAATAGATAAGATTTGCCACCCCTCATTTAGGGAAAAAAATGTAAAACTGTTGGAAGACATTTTGTTGGACAATTACTATCCTAAAGCTCTAATCAAAAAGAATTTTCAAAGACCCCTCCTTCCAATTAATCCAACTGTCACCACTAATGTCGATATTAAGGTAGGAAAGTTACAATACATTGAAGGCCTTTCCCAGTCCTTGTCTTCTCTTTTTAAAAATACAAACATTAAAATTGCCAACTACAACATAAAAAGACTGAATTGTTTTTATACCAATTTAAAAGATAAAACGATACTTTACAAAGATCTAATATAATCTATGGCATTCCCTGTCAATGTGGTTTGGTCTACGTTGAACAAACTTCACAAAAGCTCTCTAAGAGATTAGCGTTACGCAAAAGTGATAGTAAACACAAACCTAACGCAACTAGTTTGAGCTTACACGTAAAAATAATACAGATCACAGAGTACAATATAACAACAGCTTCATTCTGGATGTTGAGACCAATTATTTCAGAAGAAGTTTCTTGGAAATGTGTTACATAAAAACCTGTAAAAATAATCTCAACCACAAAAAAGACATAGAAGGATTGAGCTCCATGTATACCTATTTGCTAACACAAAACTATACCAAACCAATAAAAAAGAACGATCTCTATGAAAAAATTATTTTCTAGTAAAGTTGACGTTTCTGATCTCTTTGTCATTTTTTGCTATTTATTACCAGTTTTCTATATTTTCTTGTTAAAATTACATAATAAAAAATTAAATATGACTAATAATAAATAACGTCCAGTATTAATTTTCGATTTCAAATTTTTAAATTTTTAAATTAGCCTATGAATCTCTTGATTATAAAATTAAAGAATTAATATAATTAATAATGAATAACTCGTCAATTTCATCAAATTTAAGTCCCCCCTTTTTTATAAAATTAAAACTAAAAAATAGATATCATTAATAATAAATAATTTATCTAAAATTAGCATCTACCGAAAATAATTTACCACATTCCTAACTTTAATCCTTTTTTTTGTCGACCTGATGACGACATAGACTACCAACAATATTCGGCTCGGACTCAAATATCACTAAATAGTTACTAAACTCGACGTCAAAAAAATTTTAAAATGGGAGTACCGTTTCAAACATCATGGTTTCTTGCAGTTGTGTTTCTGTCTTTAAAAGTGTTTTTTTAACTGATGTTTATTGACAAAGTTTTATTTTCAATATTTGTGTAACTCTCTAAGTGTCTTTTAATCATGTTTTGTGTAATCATGCATACCACCTGGCCAACAAAAATGCAAATTTCATTGTCTTCACCAGAGATGAACTAACTGCTAAATTTTTGTAAGTAATTTCACATTCAGTCGTACAATTTATTTAATCACGTTTTAAAAAACGAACGTTTTAGTTTATTTTCTGTACCTGGTTTGCATTTTTAGAATCCAGAAGAAGCTACCATTAGGCAGCGAAAGCTCGATAATAAAAATAAAAAAGCAGATACTAGAGCCTTTAGATCTTTGATTGCTCATCTCTTCTCTTATAAGGGCGTTTCCCAGCAGTTAAACTTAGGATTATATATATATATATATATATATATATATATATATATATATATATATATATATATATATATCTATATATATATATATATATATATATATATATATATATATATATATATATGTATATATATATATATATATATTATATATATATATATATATATATATATATATATATATATATATTATATATATATATATATATATATATATATATATATATATATATAATATATATATATATATATATATATATATATATATATTTATATATATATATATAAAATAATTATATATCAAAGGTAACAATATATAATACAGAAATTAAAAAACTATTAAATTTTGGTTCATTTAATTTAAAGGTAAAAAAGGTGATTCATAATTTGATTAACATTTGTTGTTTATCTTAAGAAAAGGAGACTAACTACTTTTGTTATTTCTAGATTACAATATTGACTTTTTTTTTATGTATATTATATTAATTTTAATTGAAATGAATTTATCTACCTGTTTGTACTAAATAAATATTAATATATTCAGGTTTGATTCTCAGTGCGAGACTTCATACAAAAATAATAAGGGAATAAAGCAAAAGTATAAAGAGAAAGACTTGTAAAAACACAAGAATACTTTTCTTTACATAAACAATTATAAAATATATGCTGTTTCATCCTAAGAGCATTAGTGGACACAACAAGCTGAGTGAAAACAAAAAAGTATATATATAGCCAAATAAAATCTTGGCTTCTACCATCTTTCTACGGTCTAAGATGGAGAGCATTGTTTCTTACTGATGAGTCCACCAATGCTTTTAGGACAAAACCGCATATATTTTATAATTGTTTATGTAAACAAAAGGATTCTTGTATTTTTACAAGTCTTGATACTTTTTCTTTATACTTTGCATAAACTCTTACATCTCTTTTAATCTAAGAAAATTTCTTATTATTTCTGTTTGAAGTCTAGCACTGAAAAACAAACAGGGTTATATTAACATCAATTTGGTTCGAACAGGGTGATAAATTCATTTTAAGTAAAATTTTAAAAAATTATATAAATTAATAATTAATAATTAATAAAATTTAGAGGAAAATTCTATAAATTATAAAATTATAAAAAAAATTTTTTTGAAAACAACGCATTTTAGAATCCAGGTTCATAGAACAAAAACGTTTTGTTTTGCTATGAAGAATACGTATGAATTACTTTAGATTTTTTTTAAAGCAATTTTTCGAATTTTGAATTTTTGCACTAACAAAACCTTGCTATAGGGACTTCCAAAAATATCCACGGGGGGTAATTTTTTTTGTTTTTCGAAAACAAATATAATTGTACATAGAGGTTAAAAAAATGCCATTACATCTGTTTTGTTTTTTCACTTTTAATGATTTTTTTGGGAAGCGGTCTCCTTTCGGGGACCTCTGCGCATGCGGAACATTTTATTTCCAAAATCGCCCAACGGCTTTTAAAGCTAAAGATTTATTTTCATAACATACACATATATTGTACTAGGTACCCAAAGGAACTTGGAAACTCAAGAAGCTGAAATTTCGTGTCAAAAAGCCACGATGTATTTATTTTGTGACGAAGGGCAAGGATTAGATGCTGGCTTTAATTATTATTTTTTATTATTTTAGCAATTCAACAAAAATATATCATTATACTAATGTAAATATATACAGTGTCTACGCAGTGATAAAATATTTAACGAAGAAGTTTGAAAGAGCGTCAAGCGAAATAGAACACACAATTAAACCAGTAGCATTTAAATCTAATTGCCTAAAAAAAAAAAAACTAAAGAAAAAGTGAAGCGGGCGATTTTAACTAAGAGTAAACAAATTTATACGATATCTACGGAGTGATAATTATATTTAGCGAAAAAGTTCTAAAGATCGTCAAGCGAAATAGAATATGTACACAATTAAATTAGTCTTTCAAGTCTAATACCTAAAAAAAAAACAAAGAAAAAGTGAAGCGAACGATTTTAACTAAGAATAAACCCGATATTAATAGAAAAACCCAGCAAACTCAAGAGTACGGAAATTTTCAAATCAAAAATGGGAATGACCGTGCAGTATATTCGGGTTTTTGCCAGTGAGCGTCGACAGCGGAAGTATGTGTCACGGCGCAGTCAACGTATGCGCTGTGTATATTTTTTTTTCGAGATCCGATATAACGTAGAAATGAAGTTTATTTATATATTATGTAAGGAATAAGAATCTATAAGTATAAATAGCAACAAGTTTTAACGAACCGTTAAGAGAAATCAGTAATGTCTTGGAAGTAATTAAACTAAAAGTGAGTAGGAATACATTTCGTATCGCTTGCCTCTCAAAAATCTATACAAGATGCAAATAGCTCCAATAGTTTTTGTCAGAACATGGTAAGGAAGGATCGATATTACTCATCTTTGTCGTCTTGCTTGACAATTATCAAAATAACCCAAAAAAACGGAACCCTATTTTCTTGGGGAATCTAACATAGCCTATGACAATATGGAATAAGTAGATTTCTAACAGCGAAAGAATTTTTTAAATCAGTCTAGTAGTTTCCGAGATTACCCTCTACGTATAACCCAAATTGCTCATTGTTTTCCGACTTCTTTGAAAAATATCAAAATTTCTTATAAAACCCTATTTTTTGGACAAATTCGACATAACTTATTACTGTCTGAAATAATATAGCTTTCTAACAGTGAGAGAATTTTTGAAATCGGTTCAGTAGTTCGCGTGATTACTTTCCACTTATAACCCAAATTTCCACTCTCTCTTTCAAGTGTTATATATATATATATATATATATATATATAATGTATATAATAATATGATTATCATATGTATTATATATATATATATATATATATATATATATATATATATATATATATATATATATATATATATATATATATATATATATATATATATATATATATATATATATATATATATATATATATATATATATATATATATATATATATATATATATATATATATATATATATATATATATATATATATATATATATAAATATATATATAAATATATATATATATATATATATATATATATATATATATATATATATATATATATATATATATATATATATATATATATATATATATATATATATATATATATATATATATATATATATATATATATATATATATATATATAAATATATATATATAAATATATATATATATATATATATATATATATATATATATATATATATATATATATATATACATATAGATACGAGGATGGATTGAAAATAACATAATTATAATATTTTTGTTATAGTACCCTCAATAAGTTCATACTTTCTTTGATTGTTACAGTGTAAAATTTTATTGCTGTAGAATTTGTGGTTTTAGGTTAGATACGAGTTTAGCGAGACTAAGTGCAGCGTTTTTGGAAAAATGGAAAAAATTGAACAACGTGCAGTCATCAAGTACCTGTTTAAAAAAAGATGAACACCAAAGGAGATCCACGATGATACTCGTATGAAAACAACACTAGCGGAATCTGCTCCATCATATACCACTGTGAAAAAATGGGTTGCAGAATTTAAACGTGGACGAGAGAGCATCAAAGACGACCTTCGCTCCGGCCTACCCACGACGTCTATGACTGAAGACAACAACGGCAAAATGTGTGATCTCGTATTGAAAAACCGTAGATTAACTATCAGGGAGATTGCAGACACAGGCATATCGTATGAACGAACACAAAACATCATTGCCAATGAACTCGGATTTTCTAAGGTTTCCGCTAGGTGAGTCCCCAGATTGCTTTCAGTTAAACAAAAACAAATTCGGCTCACGATTTCCCGCTATTTGAGGCTGATCTGCAAGATTTTCTGTAACATTTGTAACAGTCGACGAAACCTGGGTTCACGAGTATACTCCAGAGTCAAAACAACAATCCAAGCAGTGGAAAAAATCTGGTGAACCTACCCCAAAGAAAGCGAAGGCAATTCTGTCGGCTGGAAAAGTGATGGCGTCAGTTTTTAGGGATGCTAAGGGTATTATTATGGTGGACTACCTTCCGAAAGGCGAAACAATAAGCTCGACTTACTATTGCACCGTTGCGTCGTTTACTTCAAGAAATTAAAGGGAAACACCCAAGATTACTGAGAGAAAGAAAGTTTTGTTCCATTAGGACAATGCTCGCGTTACGTTACGTCCATTGAGTCTATGGCTCTAATTCGTGATTGTGTGCAGTTAACCAATATTTTGAAGACCTTGAGGATTGTTTTTTCAAATAGGTGTGGAAGCTTTGGAAAATAGGTGGAAGAATTGCATAGAGCTAGGTGGAGATTACGTCGAAAAATAAAAATATTTTTGTAGCTATTTTATTTTGTTTTTTTGACTAGGCCACGAACTTTCAAACCATCCTCGTATATATATATATATATATATATATATATATATATATATATATATATATATATATATATATACACACATATAGACATAAAGAGTGCGACAGATGAGATTTTTTTATGTTATTAAATGTACAAGAAAACCGGATCAAAAATGATTTTGCAGTGCCGATTATTATTTGTCGTTGGACGGGAAATCTAATTTTCTAAAATTTAATGTCCCAAAAGTTTGTTAAAATATCGAAAACGTTTATTAGGAAAAACTGTTTGGAATTTTATTTTAGATTGGACAAAAATCATATTTTCTCAGTTTTTGACCAATAAAAACCTAATTACAAGGCAATTTTTATTTTTTAAATTTGAAATATATTTGTTAGGTTAATACAAGAATTTAATTATTTATTTTTTGGTTTCAAATAATGTTTTACTTGTTTTACAATCAACAATTAAAAAATATTGATTTTCAGCAACTGTCACACGGACCATTATCTAATACTTTTACCCTATTACTTGCAGTTCGAAGCTTTTGTTTATTAAAGAAGACTCTTGAGTCATGATTTATTGCAAAATAAGTACATCCATATTTATTATTGAACGATAAAATTTTTATATATATATATATATATATATATATATATATATATATATATATATATATATATATATATATATATATATATATATAGGCAGATATCCTTAGAGGGAATTAATTTAGCCTTTAATATTATTTATATATAATATTGTTACAAATAAACAAAATAAACAAAACTAAATTTCCAAATGTAGAAATGGAATTATTTTAACTAATCCTCATACTCTAATTGAGTAATACATACGTACATATATTATAGGTATCAAACAAAGCATTGGTACATTGGTAATAAGTAATAGGGTTTAAAATCAACTTTTCTGTTGTTTATTTTGCTTTTCTAAATTCATTTTGAATTGTTTCCGATCCACATTCAAGTAGTGGCCAAAATATATTCTGGGAAATATTTACATTATTATTGATAAAAAAAATAATTTTCAACGTCTCTCATGTCTCTAATAAGCTTGTAATATTAATTACACCCTATTAAATTCAGTGTTTTCATTAGTTATTTCCTCAATGAAATCTTTAACAAAGACATTCCGTCTATAAGTTATTATCAACTGATTAATAATTTTTTAAATCTAGATGTGTCTCGTTATAACTGAAAATCAAAAATGCCGATGGAATATTGTCTTCTGTGTCGCACTCACTTATTTCATCACAAATTCTGGTGACAGTTTCCTCCAATCAGTAATTCATATTAATGCGTTGGTCACAGCTATGTTTTTTCTACCCTTTCCAGTAAATATAAAAGTCTTTTTAACAGTAGCTTCTATAAATAACTTTTAAATTTTAAATTATGCCTTAGTTCATGGGGAAAAAAATCAGTCTTCCGCATTCCAGTGGAATATTTGGGTGAGAGTTGCATTACTCTTTTGTGATTTAATTTTATTGACAATTTTTTTTAACCAAGACGCCATGATATTCAAAGTCATCTAGGCCTTCTTGTTGAAGATTCATTCCAAGGACAGTTTATCGACATGAGCGTCCTTAAAATATCTAAGATTTTCACTTTTAACAATAATCAGTGGCTCTTCTTTCTTGCCCTTCAGGTTAGAATAGAAGTATGATGAATATTTTCTTGGTTGCCTTTCCTCCTATGCATATCCATCGCAAAGTAAAAGTTTTGGTAGGAAGTCTGCGAGAGAAAAGACATGTTTTATCGCCATTAAAAACATCTTTGGGATTATTGTTCTTCGAAGGTCAAAGGTCAATAGAAGCACGCCAAAATTTCTGCCTTAAAGACATAAGGAGATGGTTTAATCGAACATCTATTAACATCTTCAGAGCAGCAGCTTCCAAGATAATATTAGTTGGATCGCCAACCTCCATCAGGAGACGGTGCGCTAAGAAGAAGATTCAGCCAAGTGTTCACCCATGAATGAATGAGATTGATAATACGGAACACAATTTTTAAAATTTAGCACCTATACTAAAATCTAAAATCTAACCTATCTATTCTATTCTAATCCATTGTAAACACTAGACCTATATGTGTACTTTCCAATGACCCCTCAGATTTCCACTATCAGACTCTGGGTCATTTTTTATTTCTTTCAAGTTTAACGTTTCTTAATAAAGACCTAACTCAAACCTCAGAAAAGTTTGAATGAAATACAAAATTACTTAAACTACCTCGAAAATAGATTTAAATGATTTCGAGCTGTTTAAAATTGCTCACTCGATAATTTACTACTTTTTACGCAAGGCGAGGAGTATCAGAGCCTATCGAGTTTAAAATTGGTAAATTGAGCAGATCTAATGGCTGAGTTTTGATACTGAGGAGGTGTTCAGAGTATATTTAAATATATTATTAGGATTCACTTAATCATTCCTAGTTTTCTCAATCTTAGTTAAATTCATTGCTGAAGCGTGCTGAAGCCAATAACTTCAAAACCGTGAAGTATGTTCCAGCAAAGCAAATTTTATCATTTAATAGTTTAAACTTAGAATTTATTTCATTTTATTCACTTAAATATTCATACGTTATAAATCGTTAATTCGTTGGATATAAATTCCATGAATAAACTATTTTTCTTTGAATTAAACAGAAACAAAAAGATATTTCTTTGAACCCTTTGTACTTCAAAAAGGCGAGCTTGGCTAAAACGTCTATATTAATGAACCCTATTTCTCCCTCTTTGTACTTACTGTGGTTGTCACGTGTAGGTTAGTACACAAATGATAAAATTATCCTGGCTATTATTTATTGACATTAATTGATTCCCTTATCCACCACTGAATCAACTAAAGCTATATGGATAACCAATGATTCATTACTTAATATAACCCAGTTCAGCAGACTACAGAAACTAAAAAATGTTATTATTACTTATAATCATTTGTTAATGATTGCTTATTGTTTCGAAGCCTATACTAATCGGGCCTTAATGACTTATTTTTCAACATGAAACAAGTAACGCTGACAGCAACTGAATTCAATATTAGAGTTTGATAATTCATGTAATTTGACGAACATCTTGCTAGAACATATAAAAATTTTACTATACCATTTACGTAATGTAATGGACAAAATGGAATGTAAAATAATAATATTATAACAATGTGGAAGAAACGACTTTTCTAAGTATTTCAAAATATTATAGGATAGACATTTTGACGTTACTTATATGTTAAGCTAAACTAAAACTAAAATTTGAAAACAAAATATACAGGAATTGTTATAAAAGCAGCTGCTACATACAAGGCGATAAAATTAATAATTGTTTTTTCCTTCCTAACTTTTTTTTTGTCGTCGATTGTTTTTTAGGCTAGACACTTGTATGTCTCGACCCCCCCCCCCAATCCGAAAACAAGTATTGTAATAGTTTGTTTTTTCAATATTTTTTAGCTTAGTGATGAAATGACAAATGTGGTTTACATTCATGAAAAAAAAATGTATTTTTAAACTCATTTTGCTATGTTATGTTGTATTTGAAACAATCATCTGAAAGAAACAAAGTAACTAAACAAAATAAGCCTATATTATTCTACTATTATTACTTTGACTTCTTGATCAAAAATTATCCGTTCTAACAAAATCCCAGGAGTCTCCTACAAATATAAAAATCAATAATTATTAACACCCCACTTGACAAGTGGGTTATGGTTTTCAATAGAAACAACTGAAAAAATATGAAAATTTATCTTGCAAATCTCCAAAATAGAAACATATCTCCATAAGCCGGAATCTATTAAAATAATTTCATCTTATTAGTGTAATCCCACACCATACATTAACGCCATAATAGACCTGATTCTGAATTTGATTAACGTTGTATGGATTCTCGTCAGCCCAGTAATGATAATTTTTAGTGTTCCGTAAGGAACACTTATAAGACGACTTCGGTGTCTGTCTGTCTGTCTGTCTGTTCGTCTGTCACATCCGATTTTCTCCGAAACTATTTGTCGTAGAAAGTTGAAATTTAGTAACAACATAGGAATTGATGGCTTCATCAGAACCATGTAATTTTGAAAGTAAAATTTTGACTTAAGGGGTTAGTTTTGGGGTATGAAATTGGAAGTGAAAAATAACTAGGTCATCGGGTGTGGTGTCAAATGAAAGCTTGTAAAAACACGAGTAAAAAATATACATATAATATAAT
This sequence comes from Pachyrhynchus sulphureomaculatus, assembly GCA_019049505.1. NCBI lineage: Eukaryota > Metazoa > Arthropoda > Insecta > Coleoptera > Curculionidae > Pachyrhynchus > Pachyrhynchus sulphureomaculatus. The sequence goes on from JAHKBH010003724.1 coordinate 10,832, forward strand.
ACTTGAGCACACTTTTCTTTGTATCATTTTTAAAAAAAAAAATCGCTGCTTCCCCTTATCTCGAAAAGTACTGATCAAAAAATATTGAAAAAATTCTGGAATATTCTCCACAGGGTGTAGACTGAACGAAAATTATCACGAGTGCATTACTTTCAATAATTTATTTTTTACATAAAAAAAAACAAAAATTTCACGGTCATCAGTTTTCAGTAAAGATTGGAAACAAACTTTGTTAAAAACTTATTTGGGGTGTGTTTTGTGAAGTCACTGATCATTTCTACCACCGTAACAAATTTTTTTATTTTAAAAGCAATCAACGTACGGAACACTAATTGCGCAATTTCAACTTGCACTTGACCGGTTTTATATACAATATGAATTTACTTTGTTATACAAACAAGTCTGGCAATGTAACCAATACATTCATATTTCAAAGTTCATCAAAACATTCCTACATCATATGGGTACTATTATAATCACTCATCTAAGAAAAACGTCGCAACAATCAGTCGTCTTCACCAAGTAAAAGAAAATTCACCATCTAACTACGCGCATGACGGAGACGTCAGTCATATATCAGCACATTAACTACGAACTGGTTCGACTGGTTGACTAAATATTAAAACATAATATATCTTTACCTTTATGGATTTCAGGAATGCTAAGAAGCAACGAAGTAGAGGTTTTTTTAGATATCTACAATTTCCTTTCAAAGAATAATTTAAATATTTAATCCACAAATTGTTTTTATAACTATCCAAATCCTTGCCTACCCTTATGTATTATTTTCTTTTTAAGTGGTCTTTACTGTTCTGTCTGCTAGTAAATTCGCCCTGATAGACCCCCCAATGGTGTGAAACGGGTATATTCTTACTACTCATCTATATACAACTATTTCTTACCCCTATTGATTTATTATATTATAAATACATCAGTATCTCCTGGCTAATACGCTAAGTTTTTGAGGGTAATAAAAGGAATTCGAACGATAAGGAGACTGTAGTTGACTAATGAGAAACGGTTTCTGTTACAGAATGAATAGGGAACTTTCTACAATGGTAGCAGAAATAAAAAAATTTGAGCTGATTCTTATAAAATTGTTTCAAAATCAAAAAAAAAAAGAATCAAAGAATTATTTTACCGATCTTTGATTTTTCTTGGAATTAGTAATAATGGAAATACTTAGGTATCTTAGCTGCAAACACTAACATATTTACCATCTTTAAATTTTTAAAAAATCTTGAGTTTTTAGCTTTCGTGATACGTAATGCTTGTATATAAAAATTTAATGAAAAAATCCCTGATTCCAAAGAGTTTTAAAATATTTATTTGCCGAACAAAGGTTACGTTGTCTGGAAAAATAAAAGGAAACGAAATATATCATGATCGTAATTTGAGATGGAAAATTGTTGGTACAATTAGGTTCTTAACTGCACTTTAAAACAGATAAAAACAGAATTAAGTAGGTTTTAATTACCGCGAAGTTGAAAATAAATTTCAATATTAACTTTAGTTATCCATTTAAAAAATTAAAATGAGTTTTTTGTAGCCAAAATTATTCCGTAGTCCTTGCAAATTTATATATAAAAATATACTGTTTTTCATATATGAAGGACGCCTAGTATTTAAAAAACTGTGCTGCGCAAAAAAAAAACCGTTGATTCACTGGCAATGAAATTACCCTACCTTTTAACGTAGTCTCCATCAACATGTAGGCATTATTCCTATCATTTTGTGAGCTTCCAAATTCGTGTAGTGTAGAATTGTTCACTTTGCTGTCTGATCCGGTCGTGTACAGCTTTTTTGATCGCTTCGTTGTTTTTGAACTTGGTGCCACGTAAAAATTCTTTGACCGCGTCGAACAGATAAAAATCGAACGGTGCGAGATTAGGACTGTAAGGAAGGTATCTCCCAACCCAACTTTTCGATCATCTCTCGCGTTTTCGGAGCGGTATATGGTTTAGCGTTACGATGCAGCAGAATCAGACTTTTTGAGAGAACTCTTGCGTTTTCTTCCTATTGCAGGTTTTACTTTCTATAAAAGTATGTTTGCATAGTAATTACTGTTCGCGGTACAATGATCTTCTAAATAATCACAATAAATTGGGCCTTAAGAGTTCCAAAACACCGTTAACGTCACTTAACCGACGTTTAGGTTATTATACAATTTAGAACGTTATTACTTTCCATTGAAAACCACCGTTTGAGTTTAGAAAAAATGCAAATTCGGTTGTCTTTATGGTCCTGAGTCAGTTGTTTTAGAATCCGTCTCGAAAGCGATAACTGAATTGAAGAATCCACGGATCCAGTACTGATATTACACATTTAAGCAATTGTCTCAGTTTGTCATCCCTGATAAGGTCATTTATGCGATTTTGCAGTATGTTGGTTGAAACTTCTCTTTCTTTCTCTCTCTCTTCCCAAGCGATGAAGATCGGTGAGACTTGTTCTGCCTGAATTAAACTATTCAAATGTTAATTTTCAATATCAATTTTTTTTATTATAATATTTACAAACCTAATGATTTTATCTATTTTTGAGTCGAAAATATCTAAATGCTCTTATAAATGATAAATATTGATTGGCACAAATTGTTTTATTTAAGCTCTCTTTGGTTTATAGTAAATTTATCTAATCAGTCATGCCACATAGATTTACGAGTACAACTCGTTTGTAATAATTTCATTCTTCTTGAAATGCTATGTCCGATACGGACGTAGACGACCCTCTCACCGTTGCATTTTTGCATGCTTGCGTGCTTTTGAAGTGTTTCCACAGACAAAGGGGATCTACAGTTTAATGCCGGTTCCGAACGGCCAAGTGAGAGGGCTTTACTAGGCATGATACTACGGGTGGCGACGCCAAGTAATTTTTTAAAAAAATTTTATATTTTTTTCCGAGCTGGGATTCGAACTCAGGTCTACAGCGTAGAAGTCAGACCTTAACCACTACGCTATGATCGTCTCCAATAATTTCATTTTTTCAAAGGTACGTTTAGTTTTTAGTAGTCAAATTTACAAAAACGGTCTAGAAGCTATACTCGGTTTAGTTGCCATAGAATCTGAAACCCCAAGCCCAATCGACTTTTAGATTTGATAATGTAATATTTTACATGTAAATTTCACCAAATAAATGTTGTTATAAGAAAACTTAATATTAGATCCTAGGAACAGTTAGAGAATTTAACTATTTTTAGAATTTGAACAGTATATTTCATTTGTATCAGTGAATCATAAGTAAGAACTTTCCTGGACTTTTATTTCACACCTTCATAACTTTAGTGGATTTACCGGCTCTTTTGCAAATTATACTAGTTTAAAAGTTGGATCTTTTTAGTAAATTAGATTGTAAGAGTTGAATATTTTAAGAATTTTAAAAGGATTTCTAAGTATTTTGTTTCAAATTATTATGTTATATTCTAAGTTTGTAAAAAATAAATATCATAGAGAGAACTTCTTTTTTTTATCCAGAAATATTTTTAAGATTCAAGGTTTTCGTGTTCTACGCATCTTTGGTGAACATGAACACTTTTGGATTGAAAAATTGAATATTTAACAGCAATTTAACTGAACAGCCGTATTGCCGCTCTTATAAAATCAAGTAAAGTATACTGAGTTACCTCTATCGATGTAATGGTAGCCTATAACATAAACTGCTGTTGTACCCGTTTACGTATGTCTGTCGGCATTTTTACTATTTTTTAATAAATTAGGCATAACAAAGCGACTATAAATTGCTTTATTAAATGACTAGTATTATTAAAAAAGAAATTAGCTCAAATGAACTAGTAGGACACTCGCTAAACAAAAATAAACAGGTTCAACTTTTTAAAATAAGTGGAGTTATATAGCATGAAGAAATGAAATTTTAATGACTTACAATCTCTTGTAAGTTATTTAAG
>JAHKBH010003725.1:0-14716 GCA_019049505.1 Pachyrhynchus sulphureomaculatus
CAAAAATATAGAGCTGGGAGAATATGGGGGAAAGAAAATCCAGAAGTTATTTAAACCGAACAACTATCAGACCGTCTGGTGTTATCGGACGGATCAATTTTATAGCAAATAGAATCAGATATTCTTAAACGGTAGAGATAGGAAAGAATTAATAAACAGATATCAATTTTTGTTACTTGAAACGAATTTTGCTTTAAACAACGCGTCAGCTATTATTTTAGCAATGATCTCAACAAAACCTACAAAAAAAGGTTCAATCCAAAGGCGTGATGATAGTTTGCAATTATGTTTCGTTACTTGCCTACGTTTAGTACCCAAACGGTTGGTAAAATGAAATAAAAGAATTATGAGATAAAACGATCAAAAATTTAGAGAAAAATTTACCGATTTCTAAATTCCATTATAAATCGCTTTGTCCTGTCCTTTTTTAAAAAAACATACTCTCATCTTGTATAATAGAATATATAATTCAATATTTAATTATTGTAATATTTGTGGGGTAAAATTTACCCAAAGGAAAATCCATAAAGGACAATTTTTTTGTTGCTGATGTTATATTTCGTATTATATACTATTACTTACAAAAAACAATACCTTATATATTTATTTTTTTTAATGAGATATATTACAAATCATCCAAACATCCTGGAAATGTTGATATAATGATAATATATAACGTCAATCCACAACTGATAGGGGTACTCTCTTACAAAGATTCCACATCGTAGTTCACAATTCACACACATGTAGCGGTCGGACAAAGCAAATATATTTAAATATTAAATGGTGGACAAAGCGATTCATATATGCGCTGTCAAACGGGTACTGTCCGTTATTGGTAAATGCGACGAAGCATCTTTCAACATGGATTTTACCCTATTAATTGTGCGGCTCAAAGTTGTAATTTTTAATTCCTTGATATACGTTTAAATATTTTTAAAAACCATAATGTGGTGGTTTGTTCGACGTCCCAAAAAAAATTAATATTTCTCCCACTTTTTAATAATTCCCTCTTATAGGTAGGAACTATTTTGGAAGACATAAACGTTATAACTTTTTAAAGTAAAAAATTACGCCGTTATTCGTAACAAAATGACTGAAAAAAAACGAGGCATCATTAATAAGGATAATTCAAAGAGTTGGATAACCGCAAAAATTAGCCCTTTTTTGCAACCCTCCATAACTTTGAGACAAAAAAAAGGCAAACTTAATGTAAAAGGTCTTATAATTAAAAGCTAATTAATAATTCATAGAAGGACGATAATTTTTTTCTCCCTTTTTTTTGTTTAGAGTGAGTAGCCATACCTCCTTGCGCCCTATTTTGAGGGTTAAATGGTGTGAAAAGTAAATAAAGGTTTTTAACAAATAATAAAAAAATAGTTTATGATTGTGTATTCATGAAAATAGTGTTCATCTTTATTCATTTAACATAATCTATACCCAATACCTGCCCCCCCCCCCCCCCCCCCTATATAGTAAACACATAAACCCACCCGCTTAAAATGGGGTTCGTAAGTTAATAGGAGAATTCCTGGCCCAAGACTTGCCAAGACTATGAAAAAAATTAATCAAAATAATGAGATTATAGCCTCTGGACTTATACATGGCTCCCAAATTTATCCGTTAAGGCGTATATTAACCACCCTAAAATAGTGTTGAAATTGCATATTGGTGCTATTTTAACGCCTAAAAAATAAACTTTTATATTTTTGAATAGGAATCTAATTTATTTTCCACACTTTTTTTAACGCGCTAAACCAGGGTGTAATTACCACTGAACAAAAAAGAAAATGTCTGCTTTTTTGTCTCCAAATTTATGAACGGTATGCAAAAACGGGCTAAAATTCACACTTTTTTGGCGGCTACTCTTTCACTCTTATTAATTAGGTTTCTCCTTCTCCTCCTCTAAATTCGCACAAAATACGGTCGGTATGAAAATACTCCCGTATTTTTGTAATTTTAAATCAACCGAAATTTACATGTGTATGTCTATTTAGATCTCTACTAAACGCTGAAATTCTGTCAGAACTCAATTACTGATCTTGAGTTAATTTTTGATACAGAATCTAACGTTTACAAAGAATTACATATCAAATGTAAACCTGCGTGAATGGTTATTGCAAATGTGCCATCCAGTTATTAAATAATTTCCATATCTAAATATAGCTAATACCAACTAAATCAAAAATCAATTTCAGTAACCATTTCAACAAATAACACCCTCCTAAAAACTCTAATAAAATCACATATAATACGCATACGGAAAATAAGTTAATCCTCAGTCTACACTGAAGGGTAACTTTCTTTGGTGTGTTCTATTGGTGTTCAAGGCTGTCAGCTGATTCGATGGAATGCCCTGGGTGTCAAATGGCTTGGGACGAAAGCCGATGATCACTTCCCAATTTTTTTAACGCGTTTAGCTTTACTTCGTACGCCGCACCCGGATTTCTGAGAAACAAAACACCTCCTACGAGAATACGATCCAGACGAGGAAACGTTTTTGATCGTTTGTTGTTGCTGCGTTCTTTATGCCAATGTCCATAGGCGAGACACTGAAAATAATTTGATTCGATAGAGATCTCTGGTTTACAGTAGATCGAATTTTCCGATTAATTTTTATATTTATATATATATATAATATATATATATATATATATATATATATATATATAATATACATATATACCATACGATATATATATATATAAAATATATATATATATATATATATATATTATATATATATATAAATATATATATATGTATATATATCACACGACACAGTGCTCCCTAAAAGTAAACATAATTTTTTCAAAATGGGAAACAAAAACTTATTATTTTGGCCCCAAAATTCGTTTTATGTTCAAAACAGTACCCATCGGACTAGAATGAAAGCGTTTTAACACAGTCAGTAAGAATATTAAGTGTGTTAGCATACACTTCGAATTTTCAAAAATTCGTTTTTTTCTAGGATTTTTAACCCTGCACTTCTAAGACTTATTTCGAAAAATTTTTTATAATGAAAATTCCATTAAATTACAAAGTTATAGAATTAAATGTGACCTTGAACGTCGGATTGGGACCGCTACCTGTTTTCAAAACACTGTCTGCAATATTAGTCAGGGTCAAGATTTTTTCATATTTTTTAACTTTTTTTTTAAATCTTAATAATTACTTTTTCTATAAAATGTCGAGTTTTTTAAAATTTTCTAATAGACAATTTTTTTATAAATAATTAAACATAAATTTTTTGGTCGAAAATTGCATAATAAGGTTTGAAACACCGTAAAAGACTACGTAACACTAATAAATAAGACCCTTAATGTCTAAAAAACTGAACCCCGGATTCACCCGAAATCTCCATAGCCCCCCCGTTAGGGTAAAAAGAGCCTTACACTGAATGTATAAGAATCTTAATACATGAATTTTAATATTTCTTCTTCGATTTCCCTTTTGACAAAGACACCGTTTTTTCCAGGTTTGTAGGGGCTGTAGCAAAAAACTGATAGCGTAATCTGAAAGGAGCATCCAATTTTACCACTATTAGGTGGGGTATTATTATCCTATCTTTAAGCATCGGAACTTAGTTTTTTTTCGATTGTCAGTAAACGACTTGAGTCTGTTTTACAAGTATTTTCATGGAAAGTGTTCGAAGGATGTAGCCCGCTTAATTCCTCTCCCAAAGCGGTGCATGTTAGAAATACACGTCGCGCTTGGTGGTTCATATTCGTAATGAGGTTCAGCTTGATTACTTGTTACTCCGCGTACAACGCTTTTCAAGCAGTCTTATTATATGGAGAACATCATCCCTTTGGAATAATTTGGCCAGCGCTGTATTTCCCACCGAGTTTTTTTTTTTTTTTATTGGTCTAGCACACGTGCTGCAGGGAAGTCCCTAAAGCGCTCCAGGAGCGGCACGAGTGCGGAAAAAGCGATTCACGTTGTTCTTGAATCGCTGTAACATTGTACTCGGTGGGGGAAACACAGCGCTGGGCAAATTATTCCAAAGGGATGACGTTCTCCATATAAAAGATTGCTTGGTGTTGGAAAGCGTTGTACGCGGAGTAACAAGCTGAACCTCATACGGATATGCGAAGCACCAGCGCGACGTGTATTTCTAACATGCACCGCTTTGGGGAAGGAATTACTTGTAGAACAGACTCAAGTCGCCAACCGTTCTTCGATGTTCCAGCGAATCAAGGCCGCCCCGGTCAATTTCCGGGTCCCCAATCAAACGGACCGCTCTTCTCTGAACAGAATCCAACAAATGCAGTGTATGTTTGGGAGCGGAGCCCCAAACGTGGGAGCAGTATTCCATAGTTGGTCGAATTTGGGCTTTGTAAAGAATTAACATTGTTGTGGGGTGTAAAGCTTTCTGGTTCTAAATAATATTCCCAACTTTTGAGAAGCTCTCCTTGCTATGCCTGCAACATGTTCATGCCAAGACAATTTGCTCCCAAACTAACGCCCAACAAATTGAGCGACGATGCTAGGGGAATGGAGTGCCCCGACATAACTATGTCGGGTTCAGCAACGTTAACTTTTTTTAGAAAAAACTGCCGCTTGGGTTTTTGTAGCGTTAAATTCCACTTGGTTACTGTCACCCACCCCAAGATAGAATTTCTTCCAGGTCTTTGTTAAGTTGAACGACCTCCTGCTGTCTGCGGATATTCGCCTAGCAGCCGATGTCCGAGCGTTCAAGGTTGAATGAAGAGACAAGCGTACTGTCATCTGCAAAGCTATAGATTGGATTCCCGGTCTTTTCCAACAGATCGTTAATGTAAATGAGAAAGAGAGTAGGAGACAGTAATGGAGCCCTGGGGCACACCAGCGTTGATAGTGAGGGTGTTAGAAAGAAATCCGTTCGACCGCCCACTCGTAAAGAAACGCTCTCTGAGGAAACATGAGAGCCACAAACAGAACCTTTCAGACATACCATAAGAGCGCAACTTAGCCAAACCAGTTCCATCGTGCCAAACACGGTCGAATGCCTTGGATATGTCAAGAGCAAACCGCTCGAGATTCTCCAAAGTGTTCAATTGTATTGTTCCAAACATGTGTTACATAAGTCAGAAGATCTCCTGTTGATCTATGTTTACGAAAACCATATTGAGTGATCGCTAATAATATTGAATCGTTCAAGATATTTTAGAAGATGGCTCATTGATAACCTTTTCCATGACTTTCGATATTATTGAAAGCAGTGCAACTGGTCGGTAGGGTTATTTGGCAAGGTCTTCTTACCTTTTTTAGGTATCGGCTGAAACCGTGGCACATTTCCAGCAGGACGGAAATATTCCCTTTCTGTAGGATAGGTTTAAAAAGTCTACAGAAAACTAGTGTTTAGTTTCCCTTGCACAGTCTTTTTTGAGAACTATGGCAGGTATTCCGTCAGCGCCAGAAGCCTTCTTAGTGTCTAGCTTCATTAAAATACGCTTTATGATGCGCTGTCTGAAGACAACATTCGGGCATCCTTGACTGCAATATGGGGGAATAGTAGGTGGTGTTTTTCCTTGGAAATCGACAGTAGAATGTGAAGCAAAGAGTTCAGCCAACAAGTTCGCTCTCTCAACAGGTGTGGGTTGCAATGGAATTATCTGGCCGTGTGAGTGGTGGTATGGTGGGGATTTTGGGTAAAATTTTGACTAACTGCCTTAGCGACTGCCCAAAAGGACCTGGAATTGTTGGGACAAGCGAGAAGTTTGTTTCTAATTCGTTGATTGTGTGCCTCCTTGGTTTCGTCGATAATTCCCTTGCATCTGTTCCGGGCATGAACAAAGATGTTTCGATTTACGGTGTTAGGATTTTCACGCCATTGTCGGTAGGCAATATGTTTAGAAGCAACAGCTTCTTTGCATTTTCGGTCGAACCAAGGCTTGCCGTTGGAGGAGCATTTCTTCGAAAAAGGGATGTAAGCTTCCATACCAGCCAAAATAACATCGGAGACCTCCCTGGCGCAGTCAGATGGGTTATCGGATCGAAAACAAACGTCCATCCAAAGGAAAGTTCGAAAGTATTCCATGAGAGGATCTTCCCATTTTAGCAGATTTGTAGTGCCAAATCTTGCGCGGCCTAGGCGCCTCTCTGTCACTGATTGGCAGGATACTCGATGTCGAAAGCAGTTTATGGTCGGAAGAAAGACCTAACGGCGGATTTCCGGTAACCGTGTAAATCTCCGGATTGGTGGTTAAAAATAGATCAAGAAGACTGGCGAACTCCCCGTCTCGATCAGGGATCCGTGTTGGTTCGTCAATAAGCTGAGTTAAGCCACAACTGATTGAGAATGATTCAGCTTCACGACCTGTTCGTCGGTAGTATTTGAATATTTGAGCCAGTTGATATTGTGGACATTAAAGTCGCCCAGGACGGCAATTTCGGCACTTGGATAGTTACTTTGTAAATGATCGATGGTGTCTGCAAGAGAAGCGAAAAGTGTTCGAAAATTGGTATCACTTGATGGTCGATACAGGATACAGATAAACCTTGTGGTTTGTTGAGTCGTTATTTTTAACCACATAACATCAAAGTTTGGGGGCTCCAGAGCTTCTTCTCGTTGACAAGAGAGGTCGCTTCTGACAAAAGACAGATTCCAAAGTTACGCCTAAATCGGGAATAGAAGTCGTACCCAGGATAAAGATAGTTGACCGTGCTGGTCGATGGACTGACCTTGGTTTCACATAGAGCGAGTACATGAGGTTTATCTGATTGCAGGTGTTGATGCACTGAATTTATGTTCGAGTTTATACCTCGTATGTTGCAAAAATCTATCTTAAAATTATGATGTCTGCAAGTCGACGCCTCCGAACCAGCCCCCACCCGAAGATCCGAACGGGGGGCCATTCTACCTCCGGAACTTCTTGCATCCAGGCGCCTCATCATGCTCTTTGGTCCCACAGTAGTTATTGTGGAATTTTCCTGTTCTGTCACATGTTTATCTTTGCCTTCTTTGGCTTTGATCCAGGGGGTGTTATTATTGGGTAGTTTGGGTTCTGACCAGATACTTTTCCAATGATCTGTGAGTTCTTGTTTGTTTGGTGGTTCGGTCACTGCTGTCTGTTTGCTGTGCATAGTTTTCCCGGTAGAACTGTGTTTGGCTTCTTCGGAAGAGGTTGTTGGTATCTTTCCTCTCGTTTGGTTCTTTGTATCTACGAAGTCTTGCGGCATATACGGATATTTTTTGTTTCAGAGTATCCAGGATTTCTGGCAGTGTTCTGTTGGGAGACCCGGACTTGATCTTGTTATACTCTGTGTGACTTCGTTTGGACACGTTCCCGTTGAAAAACTGGGTAAGGTGTCCTAGATAATCTCCTGATGTTGTTTGATTTGGTTTTCTATTCTTATTTGCCGTTTGAATTTTGGTTTTGTGCTGTTGGGATTTCTTTGTCGTTGCGGGAGTTTTTGATTAAATACTTCGTCGGTTACGTTTGGGATTGATGGTGGTGGGTCTAGGCGGCGAGTGATTCCCTTCTCAGTGGTTTCTTTGTCAGGACTTGTGCTTTTATCAAAGCAACGCATGGTGTGTTCGTTTGTTCCTGTAGTAAAACTCATGCGTTGCCTTGATTTTCCCGCCTTGGTGGGTGTCGGCTTACTCGCCGGCACAACACTTTTGGCAGGTCCATTGTCAGTTGCCCGGTCTTCATCGTTTTGGTCGAGCTGCCATTTCCCGCCACGTCCTCGACCGTTACGTCGCTCGCCCGATGCTTCTTTTATTGGTCTACTGTTGTTTGTACAATTTACAGCGATTCAAGAACAACGTGAATCGCTTTTTTCCGCACACATGCCGCTCCTGGAGCGCTTTAGAGACTTCCCTGTAGCACGTGGTGCTAGACCTAATATATATATATATATATATATATATATATATATTTATATATATATATATATATATATATACACATATACATACAGATACAAAATATTTGCTCACCTAGAAATTTCAATGTAACTACCAAAATTTAATACCTAATTAAACCCTTATTATTATATTAGGTAAATTTAATTGTTCTTAACAAGTGTCCATCATAAAATTGTTCAGATAAGCCTTTTTGGTGAAAGTTTTGCATGATAATCATTTTGAGGCGACTTCTGAGAATTCCAGTTGAAGTAAGAACTCATTTCAAGTTTCCAGGGATTATGGAAATTCCTAGTGACATTTTTATGATAAAAACTATGCTATAAATACCATTGCCTTTTTGGAAATTAACCATTTCGCAAACAGTACTTTGCCATTGATACAGGCTCAATTGTTTGTGAAAATGCCAAAAACGAAAGAAGTTTCCGTTGAAAATCGGGCTCTGGTAATTGCGAGAAATCAAAATGGTCACTCGAGTCGACAAATCGCGAGTGATATGCGGATGCCAAGGGAGAACGGTGGAGTATATCGTAAAAAAAAATTTCTGCGGGACATGGAATTCAACCAAAAACGTTCAGGAAGGCCTCGAAAAAAACGACGACTCCCGCTTGAAGACAGCAGACGTAATCGCCGCCTAACTGCACCAGAAATTACGGCTCAAGTAAACCTGGAGCGGCCCATCCCCATCAGCGTGACAACCGTGAAGAACAGGTTAGCAGAAGGTGGACTACAACGGAAAGTTGGCAGTCAGGAAAACGACTTCTTAGGCAAGTGAATAAACGTAAACGATTAGAAATGGGCTCGAGAACATAAAAATTGGACATCAAAACGATGGAATTCCGTTCTTTGGAGCAACGAATTTAAATTTGAAATTTTCGGTTCAAATCGACGAGTTTACGTGCGGGCGGTCAGCTGAAGAGGATGTTGGAAGCCTGTCAGTTGCCTATAGTAAAACATGGTGGAGGTTCAGTAATGGTTTGGGGGTTGTTTTGGCAACGGTAAAGTTGGAAAAATCCTTAGGATAGAAGGAATCATGCGAAAAGAACAGTATTAAGAAATTTTGCTAACTCGAATGCTTCCTTCTGGAAGAGATATTTTTCAGGGGGGAATTTATTTTTCAGCATGACAACGACCCTAAACATTCTGCTAAACAAATTAGAGAACTTTTGGACCAATGGAAATCCGATGACGTCCTGGAAATAATGACTTGGCCTCCACAATCACCCGACTTGAACCTAATCGAATTGCTGTGGACCATTTAGACAGGGTGTGTTCGAAAACTCAATCCAACATCAGAAAATCACTTGTGGGAACTCTTACAAGCAGAATGGGTTAAAATAACTGAAGAAACTACTGGACAGAATTCTGAAACTCTGTAAAGCGGTAATTAAAAACAAAGGAGGTCACATAGATGAGAAAAGTCCTGGAAAATCATGAATATTTTTCCGATTTTTCTAGACTGTAAATAATGTGAAAATAAGTAATAATTCATTAAAATTTAAAAAATTATCTGGGTTTTTGTTGTCTTGGGAGTGAAATAACTTGGTGGGCAAATACTTTGTGACGGTAGTGTATATATGGCTAATTTAAACTAAAATATTCCTTACTAATTACCTAGTAGATGATGGATGATATCCGGTACTCTGAGCTCGCCCAGCCAAGAACGGAAAATGCTTCTGGTCGAGTTTATCCTCTATACAATCTTCCATGATATCTTTTACCACTGGGGTCCAACGTGACATTTGGTACGTTTGTTCGGTGATTCTTTCTTTACGTGGAACTGTATACGGTTTTTTTTTCGTACACCACCCTATAATAGTGATTTACGTGTCATGTTCGGGGAGTGGTGTTTTACAGGGACGGTGTTGTAGGGAGCCTTGCAAGTTTACAAGAGCTGCTACAATACTATCTATCACTTTCCGAACATGACGTTTTGTATCAAATTTTTTGTAATACAAATTAATATAAAAACTAACAACTATAAATGATTTATTTATTTGTCAAAATATAAAAAGTGATTTTTTTGCAAGAAATTGATCAAACTGTCATATATATTTTAAAAAACCGACTACTAGTGCAAGTCGGACTTGCACAATTAGTGTTCCGTAATCGTGATTGCTGAAGTATCCTATGAAATCAGTCATCATTCAATATAAGAATTACCAAGAATATATAAACAGCGAGACATCTCTGTGGTAAAAGTTTAAGACAAATATTTACTACCTAAATATTTGTTTAATTATAAACAAATAAAATAAAATTATTTTGTCTTGGTACCTATCCGTTGGTCACCATGGAAATTTATTTTATCTGAGATTGGCCAAATGCTTAAAGCAGTAATGTTCTGAAAAGTATATGAATATATTACTTATTGCACCGAATATATATTGACATTTCATAGCTCTTAATCCTGTTTACATTCACAACTTTCTACTAAAAAATCTCCACCATATTGTCAAGTCAAATAGTTTTTTTTATAATAGACAAACAACATACAAACATAATCCCACTCGTGATATTTTTCACGCAATCTAAACTTTATGGAGAATATTCCAGAACTTTTTCAAAATTTTTTGGTTAGTACGTTTAGATACAGGGTTGGGGGACAGCGATTTTTGGCTATTTTTTTTAAAAATAATATAAACCAAAGGTTGCGCGAGTGTTACCTCATTCGGTGTTTTCACAAGCTTTCTCATTTGACACCCCACTTGGTGATCTTCAAAAAAAATTGTTTTTACTTCCGATTTCACCCCCCAAAATCAAACCCTTAAGTCAAAATTTAACTATCAAAAACTACCCAGTTCTGATTGGGCAATCAATTTCTATATTTATGCCAAATTTCGACTTTCTATGTCTAATAGTTCCGGAGAAAATCGGGAAAATGAGGTGTCCCAGAGAGACAGATCACTGAAAGTGATCTCATAAGTGTTTCGTACGGAACCACTAAAAATCACCCTCTCTCAAACCCACTTTGTGTAATTTCTTTTGACCTGAACCAAACTGTTTAGAACAGAGCAGATCGAATTACAGTGGTAGTAACAATCATCGGCATTCATTGCATTGAACGCATTCACCATAGAGTTCTTGGAGTCGAAGAATCTGAGGGAAGTACTGAGTAAAGTAAATCACTTTACCAATTTAAAAGGCGACTTTTAAATAAGGACTAGTTTTGACTTACCTCTTTAATTACATTCACTCCCAAATACTGCAAATTCGCAATAGTTTGCTTTTGTGTGATTTGAGCGTGGGTGGCAAGTACCTTTTTGTAAGTTTTTCGTCAGTAATACCGTTCTTCGTCATCGCGTACAAGGCGATAATGCGCATTTTGTCGTACTGATCTTCAATTTTGGGATCAAGTAAAATTGGTACGATGTGTTCTCATGTGATCTTTGATCTTTTCACCTTCCGCGTCGGTGCCCATGGCCAGATCCTACAATGACAATTTTTTAGCCATTATTTTTCATGTGTACTTATATGTAAAGAATTATTCAAGGTAAAATTTTAAAAATTTAGCAACCAAAACTTGCAATTCATTATCAATTAAATTTTAAAAAAAAAAATGTAATCAAGTGAAGTAATTTCCCTACTGAGGCTACACAAAAAATTGTTTGCAATCTTCCCATTGATAGTTACTGGATTCATACCATAGTTGTAACTAGGTTGGACTTCTTTAGAAGGAACGACGTCGGCTGATCTTCTGGCTAAGCACTTAAACCTTGATTATTTAAGAACAGTGTAGAATGGTATAATGTCGTTTTAACATGTATTCTTTATACACCGATAATACTTGCATACAAATCAATCATTTGATTTTATTAATGTTGTTGCAGACAAAATAGTCTAGTTCTCATCTCTGCATTAAATGTTATATCATTTCGCTTTTTCGTAGACACGAAATTGGTTTGTTATTTCTCACGAGGATTATGGATATTAATTACACAGATATACAAAAAAAAAAAAATTTTCTGTCTTTTAACGTGTTTTCTTAAATATTTTGTTTTAAGCTGAATCCAAAAAAAATCATAAAAAAAGACATTCACCGACGTCAGGGTTTTTTTTAAAAAAGCACACTTAAAGTTGCCAAGTAAAGAACTGTATGATTATTAAGTATTATGGAATAAAACTATTATTACGGACATCTTTAAATGTTCTGAAGCTACATTTATCATAAAAACTGAAAAATACTAGGTTTTA
The DNA here is from genome assembly GCA_019049505.1 of Pachyrhynchus sulphureomaculatus. Classification (NCBI taxonomy): domain Eukaryota; kingdom Metazoa; phylum Arthropoda; class Insecta; order Coleoptera; family Curculionidae; genus Pachyrhynchus; species Pachyrhynchus sulphureomaculatus. The sequence continues at coordinate 12,047 of JAHKBH010003725.1, forward strand.
GCGTTCATGTTTAAACAACAACACACGCATACACCACTACACTAAGCTACGTAGCAAAATGCTGTGTTAAAATAGCAATATGTGCAAAACTGCTAAATTAAAAAATTGTTTTTAATTCTAATTAATATTGAACAGAACTATTATTTCATTGCATTTATTTACTTAAAAAAGCATTTTACCAACCACATAACATCCTATGTAAGTGTTTTTTAAAAGCGAGTTTTTTGTAGAAACTGAAAATAAAACTTTATTTTTTTGACACTGGGAAATAATAGTTTTGAGTTCAATATTAATAAAAATTAAAAATAATATTGTAATTGTTAATTTGCGGTTGCACACATCTTTTCATTTTAAACAGCATTTTGCTACGTTAGCATTAGTTAAAGGTTTTGGATGCGTGTTTTTTGTGTTAAACACTAAAACCTAATATTTTTAAGTTTTTATGATTAAATGTAGAAGAATGAATTTAAAGATGTCCGAAACAATACAGGTTTTTTAATTCCATAATTTTTAATGATTATACAGTTTTACATTGTTTATGAACAGCACATGGGGAAAAAAATTTAGTTTCTTTCAATTTAACACATGGGCTGAAAAAGTCCCGGGCCTAACAAAGACTAAAAAAACACGGTTTTTTTTTGGTTCAAATATTGAGCTTTATCATCAACGTAATCTCCATCAAGAGCAACGCAATCATTCCAGCGCCGCTCTAACATTTCAATACCACTATTTTGTAGAACGATTTATCTTTTGCCTCAAAATAGGCCTCAGTTTCACGATAACCTCTTCATTCGTGCGAAATTTCTTACCAGCGAGCATTTTTTTCAGGTCTGCGAACAGCCAGTAGTCGCTGGGAGCCAAATCTGGCGAATACGGTGGGATGTGGGAGCAATTCGAAGTTCAATTCATGTAGTTTTGCCATTGTTTTGATTGACTTGTGACACGGTGCGTTGTCTTGATGAAACAAAATTTTTTTCTTTGCCATATGCGGTCGTTTCTTTGCAATTTTCGGCCTTTTCAAACGCTCCCATAACGCTATATAATTCACTGTTGATTGGTATTTCCTTTCTCAAGATAGTCGATGAATATTACACCACGCACATCCCAAATACCGAGGCCGTAACCTTTTCCAGCCGATTGTTGTGCTTTCGGGCGCTCTTGGACGAGGTTCACCAGTTGCTGTCCACTCAGATGACGATCGTTTTGATTCCGGAGTGAAGTGATGGATCCATGTTTCATCCATTGTCACATATCGACGCAAAAATTCCGGTTTGTTACGTTTTAAACATGGCCAAACACTGCTCAGAATCATCAACAACGTTCTTGTTTTTGATCAACAGTGAGCAAACGCGGCACCACTTTGAACAGAGCTTTCTCATAGTCAAAATGCTCATGCAATATAAAGCCAACACGTTCTTTTGATATCTTTACGATGTCAGCTAACTCACGCAACTTCACTTTTCGATCATTCAAAACGATTTTATGGATTTTTTTGATGTTTTCTGGTGTTACCGCCTCATTTGGACGTCCACCGCGTTCTGCATCATCGGTGTCTCTACGACCACGTTTGAAGTCAGCAAACCAACGTTTTATTGTTGTTTCTGATGGAGCGGAGTCCCCATAACACTTTTCAAGCCATTGCTTCGCTTGAACGGTATTTTTTCCCATCAAGAAGCAGTGTAAATTAAAAAACGAAATTGTTTTTGATCCATTGTTTTGAAAATAACAACAAAGTAGCGTCACTCTTAGACAATAACTCACAAACTAATGAATAGAATATCATGAAATTTTAACAGCTGTCTTTTGAAGGGTTAGTATTAACTGAAAAAAAGGTGACTGCAATAAAACTAGCGCCATCTATGTGTTAGGCCCGGGACTTTTCAGCCCATGTGTTAATAGGTTTTTGGCAACTGTTAAATCTGTTTTCTGAAAAAAAACCTCACGGTCACGGTGAGGTGTTTTTTTATGATTGATTTTCGAATTCAGCATACAAACATTACTTCAGAAAACACGTGTCTCACTTAAAGACAGAGAAATTTTTTTTGTATACCTGTGTTTATTAATGTAAGTAAATATGAGTCACAAAGTGGCATTTTACACTTTGAAACAAACAAGTGACGACAAAAAACGAGCGCACAATTACGCATCTGTACTTATTCGCCTATACAGAGACGCGTATATTTTAAACAAAATCCATTTTTTAAATTCGGTGAATTCCCCTAACAATAAGAGAAAGATCCATGTTTTTACCATACCTATGAATAGATATTCCATTCATTATTTGGGTTTGCCAGAAAAATGAACAAAATTATATCAAATATTTTGTGAATTTGAGTTTTCCTTTTTTTATTGCGACATGATTTTTAATCTACAAAAGTAAAGATTAAAAATCGCTTCAAGTGCCGCACAAATACGAGAGTCGCGGGCCCGCAATTTGCCCGCGGCCGTTGGTTTGGACAGCCCTGATGTAGAACATCAAATACAAGTTTGGTAACTTGAGTTGAGTTTATTCTTAAACCCCTGTATGTCTAATGTATGTAGCCTCCTAAAGTGGTGCATGCTTGGAACCAGCTGCTCCGTCTTGGACTACGTTGTTCAAGAAAAATTTTATACAGAGAATCTCAGCCCTTTAGAATTAAACTGTCTAAGTCTAGTATCTCTATATATTGA
>JAHKBH010003726.1:0-14678 GCA_019049505.1 Pachyrhynchus sulphureomaculatus
TTTTCTTTAAATTTATCCTTAAAAAAATGTTGAGAATTTGGCTCTTCTTTATTTGTGGGAAAGTTTGGACTTCTAATATTAAAAACATAAATCATTTTTTTTTGCTAAAAATAGTGTCTGAAAGGACCCAATTAAAATTATAACAATTTCAATCAATTTCTTTCCATTTCCAGAAAAAAATTGTTTTTAATTGTAAGATAACATTGCGCCACAAACTGATGTAGGCCAAATTTTGAATTTGTTTTTCATTTTCTTACAAAGAAAAGGTAGAAAAGATCCACGAAAGGATGAATGCTGCATAAATGCACCTTTTTTCTACCAAATATAGTTTTAGGACAAGCAATTTGAGTTAGACACGGAGTCGACTGAAGATGCCATCCATGTTAGACTAGCTTATGGTGGTATCTTTAAAGGAAATGTGTCAGAAAAGGAAAGTTATGATTTTCGAACATCATTATTCTATTTTTGGAAATGGAAAGTCATCATTATAGCACATAAACTGCATTTTAACTGGCTTGATTCATAGTATCACTCCTACAATCTTGATGTCACAGGTCACGTCTCCCCGAATGCTGACTCTTGATCAACAAACATTTATCCAACAATATTGCCCAGAAAATTTAGATGTGCTAGGAGAAAACGCATTGTTATGGATGGATAAAACATTTAGCTGGAAAGATCCTGATAATAGTTTTTTGTGATACAGAAGGGATTCTGCTCACAGAGTTTATACTACCTTTGTCAACTATTCTTGGCGACGTAAATGTTGATTGTTGTACGTCTATATATATATTATATATATATATATATATATATATATATTTATATATATATATAATATATATATATATATATATATATTATATATATGAATATATATATATATATATATATATATATATATATATATATATATATATATATATATATATATATATATATATATATATATATATATATATATATATATATATATATATATATATATATATATATATATATATATATATATATATATGTATATATATGTATTTATATATTATATATATATATATATATATATATTATATATATATATATATATATATATATATAAACCGTTTGCCAATACTAGGCATTTATGAGCCATATTCATCGTCATTTCTTGAAGTAACACTTAACACTCAAAATTGCCTTATTCAAAACTTTCCCGACCCCTCCTACAAATCCTGAAAGAGAATTCTGAAGTGATTGAAGTAAACGGCAAAATTATATATGCTGTCAAATATCAGAGATATTTTTCATTTTCACCTAAGTTGGTGATTTTTTAAATTGATTTGGATTGATTGTTTTGATATATAACATGCTAAATTGTTAAAGATATATGAATATTTTTAATTAAAATACACAAACTATGTATTTTCCTAAAATATGTTTTTTTCATAAATAAAAAATCAAACTTAAATTATAACTACTTGTCATATTTCGTTACACTAATATGAAGATTATGGTACAGACTTATCATTAAATATGATTCATCTAGATTTCAACATCTCTCTTTTGAATCTAAAAATAGCTCTAATGTGTAAAAATAACTCCGGTTCTAAACGCTTGTTGAATTAATTTATTTGACGGAATGCCTAGGCTCATAACCTGAAGTTACCAAATTCCAGGACCTATACTGATCAACAATCTCTTGGAGAACATCAGTCACACTTTTCGCCAATAAAGGAGGCGATACATCTAATTTGAAGCGCTATCAGGAATGCAAATCTCCCTATTTTTACAATTTCAGATAACATTCTAAACTGTGTAGTTTCAAATTTACATGTTGTGCCATCTACTTTAAAAATAAATTACTGTCTAGGTTTTACATTTCGAGATGTGTTAACGAATTTAGGAATTAGTTTATGTAGCGGTTGTACAAGTTTAAATATTAAAAAAAATTAAAATTATTACTTTTTTACAGTTATAGAAAAAAATTTCCCCGAGTAATAACACCGGTCAATACGAATTTTGAGCCTAGGTTCTGCATATCTGATTTTTATTTCTTTCACATTATGAATTAAAGAAAAAATAATTTTACCCGATAAAGTTTGCTTTTGTACCCAACAGAACGAAATTACGGATTTTAAGAAGATTTCCGTATTTTCATACCTTTATTGTATATAAAAATAACAAAAACTTTTGTTATGATTTTAAATCACTTTTATTAACAAAAAAAAATTGAAAATAAACAACTAATGTAAGAGTATACATAACAATATTTAAAAATGAATATTTCTCGTGTGTCTCCAGTGTGTGTATAGACTTTCTTACATAAGCCCCCAAATATAATCCCCCATTATATTCTCATTATACTATCCCTGACAACGCCGTTCAAAGTCCATCACATCTTGATGAAAACAATCCTGTTGCTCTTCTGAACAGACACCCATGTTATCTTTAAATTGATCCAAGTGAGCATGTCGAGCGTACTTAAAATAAGCTCTTTGTAACTTTCAGCTGTGTTGTTTCTGGGAAAACCATCAACTACTGCTTTAAGCCAAGGCTGTTATTTTCGCCAGCCCGATGATTACTTGGGTTAATTATAGTACTGCAAAGGTCACATATATATATATATATATATATATATATATATATATATATATATATATATATATATATATATATCATAACCAATAAAAAAATATTTAAAATAGAGTTTAAATTCACAAAACTTTGAATTTGTAGTTAAGGCAATTTTTTATCTCTTGTTTTGGTAAATTCGCCATAAAATGAGTCTACGTCGTATTTACGACTTCTTGAAGTCATTTTAAGACCTAGCATCACAAAAAATACGCTGCATCACTGCAATGTGCAGGTGCACACTGACTTTATAAATCACGTGAGTGCAATGAGAGATGTATCCTCTTGGGGTGTCTACTAACCATTATCATTTTGGTTTTCTCAATATTTATACGTAGACCATACTCCTTGCCAATATCATTCAGGTTATTGATTAGAATTTGCAGATCTTCCATGTTATTGGCAACTATTACGGTATCGAATATTATTTATAGGCTTTCCATTATCTTTTATCCCTCTGCATTCATCTTCTAGAGCAAGTTGAAATATTTTCTTTACGTAGATATTAAATAATACTGGCGACAGTATGTACCCTTTGAGATACTGAAAGGATTCGTTGAAATGTCCTTATTAATTTTGATCTCGGCAGATTGAATCCAGTATAGCTGCCTTATTATTAGTACATCCTTATCATCTATACCAATCTCATGAAGACGCTGCATCAGAAAGTCATGCTATGTTATCAGATGAGAGTCACTTACTTTTCCCCGCTCGACCCCTCTCTTTCTTATCAGGTCAGCAATAAATTTTGAAAGCGACACTTATGGAGCATCACTTGAACCAAATATTGAACACCATTTTGAAGCTTCATCTGTCATATGAATACACCCTAAATTTCAAGTCGATCTGCAAAGTCATTCATTGTTTATCAGCTGGTGAAAGTAGACATATTTGAGTATTTTTCAAAAATGGAAAAAATGATGCAGTGATAAAATTCTTTGTTTTGGAAGGTTTATCGGCAACTAAAATCCATGCAAAGTTACTGAAAGTGTCTGGAAGAGTATACTCCTTCATTTTCAACTGTTTATGGATGGACTCTAAAGTTTAAACGTGGTCGTGCAAGTACAAAACATGGTAATGGAAAACAGTCAATTAGCCGTTCACAATTTAGCTAAAGCTATAGCATCTCACATGGATTAGTACATGAGATCTTAACTAATGTTTTAGGTATGAGAAAACTATTCAGAAGATGGATGCAGCATTTGCTAACATCGGAACAAAAACGCATTCGAGAAAAACTTTCTAAAGAACATTAGGCTAGTTTCACACAAAAAATAAAACTGATTTTTTCGTCGATTTGTAACTATAGATGAGACTTGGGTTTACCAGTATGATTCTGAACTGCGATAACAAACCGCACAGTGAACTGAGCCCGGTGGTTCAGCTCCAAAGCAGCCAAAGTGGTCAAAGTCGTCCAAAAAAATTATTGCATCAGTTGTCTGGGATGCAAAAGGAATTTTGTTGATTACCTTTAAAACGTTAAAACAATCACATTGCAACCCTTTGGACCAGCTGTATGAGAAAATTCGTGAGAAAAGGCCCGGTTTACAGAAGAAGAAAATCATCTTTTCACCTGCTTACAGAAGTGCTTTGGCAACGGCAAAACTGGTCAAATTAAAGTACGAATTGTTGGAACATCTACCCCATTCGCCAGATTTGACTCCGTCTGACTTTCATTTCTTCTCAAACTTCAAAAGATTTCTACGTGGAAAGCGTTTTTTTCAACAAATGATGAGGTGATAATATCCGTAGATGGGTATTTTGAAGGTCTCCCGGAAAACCACTTCAGAGATGGGATAAATGACTTGAAAAATCGCTGGAAAAAATGTATTGAGCTTAAAACCGAAGAATAAATGTGTTTCGACTCATTGATTCATCTTGTTTCATTTCTGCTTTCAGAAACTTTAATATTTATTTATCATTATAAAAGGTGCAGGAGCAAACTTTATTTATAATAAACCAAGGATTTGGATAATGTTCATATAGACAGACAATTTTCGTTTAAATATAAACTGGTACATTTTTTTTTCTTGACTGTGTAAAACGCATTTTTTTTTAATCCTGAAGTCTCCTTTAAAAACTCAATGCTATGGAACGCCCTCAAACTTTTACCTGCTGTATATAATTTTATTGTGAAAAAACTATACTCATCCATAATAATTCATTTGCAGGCTGTCTCAAAATAACTTTTTGAATAGAATTTAAAAAATCCTTGACCAGGAGGAAATCTTTCTTCAATTCATATATAAGATGTGTTACGATAATAGACCACTATTTTGATTAAACGGAAGGAAGTTTTTGCTGATACGAGTGACGTAGGATAATATCTACATGCATATAATATGTCCATCCTTAAAAGTCATATACAACGTTAACATGAACCAGCATATTCTTGCTACAATTTCACAAACTGGATTTAAAAATTCTTTTATTAGTGTGCGGGTCGTATCTATATGAGGTACGTATTATTGAGAGCAAAGCTACAAGTACCTACTGGTTAAGAATATTTTGCGTGTAAATTCAAAGATATTTACCTTTATAAGTTAGCGTATGTAGCTTGCAAAAACTCACTAATACATTTTTATCGCCGAACTCTTGATTTCGTTAGAGTTACAACGTAAGTTTCCGATTGGTTTGAGAGAAACAACCCCGAAACTGAAAACAAAACCCAAAAAAATTATTTTCCTAAGAACTTCCCCAATTCCTATATAGTTGAGACTTTGTGTGGATAAGACCTAATCCAGTTTCCAGAGGCGTCTTGATGTATTATGCACTCAACTCCATTCTCCGCCGGATGTATCATTTATTAATGATTTTATGTATTTGGTGTTGACTTTAGGTAATTGATAACTAGGGAAGGAAGGTAAGACAAAGCACGTCTTAGAAGTAGAGCACAGATTAACAGGCTAACTAGTTATACAGGGCAGAATAACGAGGAAACAGAAAATGGAAAAGTTCTGCTAACTTTCTTAATCTAATGAAATGCTTTAAAGCATCATATATTGGGTGTATTATCTATAAGTTAAAAAGAATACATTATTTTCATATACGCAAAACCGCGAGTATCTACCTTTCTTCAAGGTTTAGTATTCCTAGGTCACAAGAAGTATTATCTCCAATTTCCCTGGCTGTCTAACAAACCGTTCTAGTGATAACTACCAAACGAAAGAAGATATTGATTTCGAATTTAATACCCTCATAATATGTGAAATAAACAAGGAACCTAACCTATAGTTTTTGAACGATATCCCTTTGAAGAAAGTAGGGAAAAGCTATTTTTTTGTATTGTAATTCTAAATATTTTATAGGAATTTTTGTTGCTGTTTAATTGGGACAATTAACAAAATTTTAGGTATTATTGTTTCTAGTCCCAAGACCCCAAGACTGTTGGAGTTGAGAAATATGAAAATCGTATTAATTTTTTCTACTCTAAATAGAAAGAGTATATAGAAGAGGTGGAGCTGTGAGTCGCATAGGCACCTGAAAATGATTAGTAATATTCTTTGATTTTTTTTCACGTTGACTGGAACAGAGCTAATTTGAAACTTTTCTTTTAATAATAAATATTAGATATATAAAAGATTTGAGAGAGAGTGCGAGGGAAATAACCTATAATATTTCAAGTATGTCATATATATATATATATATATATATATATATATATATATATATATATATATATATATATATATATAGAGAGAGAGAGAGAGAGAGAGAGAGAGAGAGAGAGAGAGAGAGAGAGAGAGAGAGAGAGAGAGAGAGAGAGAGAGAGAGAGGAGAGGGGAGGGGGAAGGGTAGTCTTAAGCGACTGGGGTAAGTGGTCATGAAAATAGGGCTAAAAGGTTTTTAACACCTTTTTAGCTACCCCAAGCTTTTGAAAATATTTGAGTTTCTTGTTCAAGGTGCTAAGTGGTGCTTTTTAGGATAATTTTTTCAACAAAAAACCACATTATTGTTGGTATTTATTAAGAAAACCTTAGAAAGTTTCGACAAAAATACTTTTAATGAAAATAAAAATAGTTTACTCCATTTTGTTATGTATGATACAAACAACTCCTTCAGTGAGTTTTCATAACATATATTATATATATATATATATATATATATATATATATATATATATATATATATCTATATATATATATATATATATATATATATATATATATATATATATATATATGCCTTCGAGCGGAAAGCTCGAGAAGGTGCGCTTCTGCAATTAAGTGTCAGCTATGATCTGTTCGGAAAGACTTTAAATAAGCCACCAACGGAGTGCAGTATAAGCATCTATTTTGTCATATATATATATATATATATATATATATATATATATATATATATATATATATATATATATATATATATATAGGAAACCCAAGAACCCAAGAAATTTATGTGATATACATATTGTGCGTGGACGCTGATATTCTTATAATAATTTTATAATATTAATTGGTTGTACTCAGCTCTGTGACAATTATAAATTATGAGGCGAAAGGATCACCTACGTCCTTATCGGATATAGTACTTCGAAAAAGAAGAAGAATTTAATCTAAATTTCAATTTATGTAGGTATAACAAGTTCCAATTCATACCCAAAATGATTGTTCGTTAAAAAAAAAACTATATATAAACTATCGTGTCCATAAACTACCTTGTATTTAAATGATCAATTGTGTGTGTAAGAAGCAAATGAATAAACATATTCGTGTTTAATTCCAGTCTTTTAATTTTCAAATTTTTCGCCATAATTAAAAAGAACCTTTTTGTTGCTGACACTTTTTTGAAAGATAGAAAATTTCGATTGCGTCGAAACAATAATACTTTTTAACGCTAAAACAAGAAAAAATTGGGTCACTCAGAGGCCCAAGCAAACACTTTTATCGAAAAATATAATGCAATGTGCAAGAAGAACAAAAAAAAGCATTGAATTGCATATTCTCGGTAGGACATAATGTATCAGAACATTATTTACCTATTTTTCCCTGTAATTACATATGTATGCCTAATGGAAAAATTGCATACAATCCAAGCAAAACAAACACCCTTACGGATAAATACGATGCAATGAGCGCCAAAAACAAATAAAAAATAACGAAAAATATTGCCTACTCTCGATAAGATATAATATTTTAAGATATTATTGTTCCATTTTTCTATGTGTTTGCAGATAATCGCTCTTGTGGTTAATTAAAAGCCCTTTTGGTATGCTTAATGAGGAAGCAGGCGCCCCTTCGTTCGTTCTAACTACGGACTTTTTTTTTTTTTTTTTTTTTTTTTTTTTTTATGGGTCTAGCACACGTGCTACAGGGAAGTCCCTAAAGCGCTACAGGAGCGACACGTGTGCGGAGAAAGCGATTCACGTTGTTCTTGAATCGCTGTAGATTGTACTCGATGGGAAACACAGTCCTGGGTAAACCATTCCAAAGGCATGATGTTCTCCATATAAAAGACTGCTTGAAAAGCGTTGTACGAGGAGTAACAAGCTGAACCTCATACGGATGTGAAGCATTAGCGCGACGTGTACTTCTAATATGCACCGCTCTGGGAGGAATTAAACGGGCCACTTCTTTCGAACACTTTCCATGAAAGTACTTGTAGAATAGGCTCAAGTCGCCAACCGTTCTTCGATGTTCCAGCGAATCAAGGCCGTCGGTCAGTTCCGGGTGTCCAATCAGACGAACAGCTCTTCCCTGGATAGAATCCAACAAATGCAGTGTATGTTTGGGAGCGGAGCTCCAAACATGGGAGCAGTATTCCATAGTTGGTCGAATTTGAGCTTTGTAAAGAATTAACAGTTGTTGTGGAGTGTAGAGCTTTCTGGTTCGAAACAATATTCCCAACTTTTGAGAAGCTCTTCTTGCTATGCCTGCAACATGTTCATGCCAGGACATATTTGCTCCCAAATTAACGCCTAACAGATTGAGTGACGATGTTAGAGGGATGGAGTGCCCCGACATAACTATGTCGGGTTCTGCAACGTTAACTTTTTTAGAAAAAAAACTGCCGCCTGGGTTTTTGTAGCGTTAAATTCCACTTGGTTACTGTCACCCCAAGATAGAATTTCTTCCAGGTCTTTGTTAAGTTGAATGACTTCCTGCTGTCTGCGGATATTCGTCTGAGTAGTCGATGTCCGAGCGTTCAAAGTGAATGAAGAGATAAGTGTACTGTCATCTGCAAAGCTGTAGATTGGATTCTCGGTCTTTTCCAGCAGATCGTTAATATAAATGAGGAAGAGAGTAGGAGACAGTATGGAACCTTGGGGCACACCGGCGTTGATAGTGAAGGTGTTAGAAAGAAATCCGTCAACCGCCACTCGTAAAGAACGCTCTCTGAGGAAACATGAGAGCCACAAACAGAACTTTTCAGACATACCATAAGAACGTAGCTTAGCCAACAGCCCATCGTGCCAAACACGGTCAAATGCCTTGGATATGTCAAGAGCAACCGCTCGAGATTCTCCAAAGTGTTCAATTGCGTTGTTCCAAACATGTGTTACATAAGTCAGAAGATCTCCTGTTGATCTATTTTTTACGAAAGCCATATTGGTGATCACTAATAATGTTGAATCCTTCAAGATATTTTAGAAGATGCTGATTGATAGCCTTTTCCATGACTTTCGATATTATTGAGAGTAGTGCGATTGGTCGGTAGTTATTTGGCAAGGTCTTCTTGCCTTTTTTAGGTATCGGCTGAACTGTGGCACATTTCCAGCAGGAAGGAAATATTCCCTTTCTGTAGGATAGGTTGAAAAGTCTACAGAAAACTGGTGTTAGTTCCCTCGCACAGTTCTTGAGAACTATGGCAGGTATTCCGTCAGCGCCTGAAGCCTTTTTCGTGTCTAGCTTCATCAAAATACGTTTTATGATACGCTGTCTGAAGACAATATCGGGCATCCTTGACTGCACTATGGGAATAGTAGGTGGTGTTTTTCCTTGGAAATCGACAGTAGAATGTGAAGCAAAGAGTTCAGCCAACAAGTTCGCTTTCTCAACAGGTGTCGTTGCAATAGAATTATCTGGCCGTGTGAGTGGCGGTATGGTGGATTTGGTGAAATTTTGACTAACTGCCTTAGCGACCGACCAAAAAGACCTGGAATTGCCGGGACAAGCGAGAAGTTTGTTTCTAATCCGTTGATTGTGTACCTCCTTGGTTTCGTCGATAATTTCTTTGCATCTGTTCCTGGTACGAACAAAGATGTTACGATTTATGGTGTTAGGATCTTCACGCCACTGTCGGTATGCAAGATGTTTAGAAGCAACAGCTTCTTTGCATTTTAGGTCAAACCAAGGCTTGCCGTTGGAAGGGCATTTCTTCGAAAAAGGGATGTAAGCATCCATACCGGCCAAAATAACATCGGAAACCTCCCTGGCGCAGTCAGATGGGTCGTCGGATCGAAAACAAACGTCCAACCAAGGGAAAGTTCGAAAATATTCCATGAGATCTTCCCATTTAGCAGATTTGTAGTGCCAAATCTTGCGCGGTTTGGGCGCCTCTCTGTCACTGATTGGTAGAATACTCGATGTCGAAAGCAGTTTATGGTCGGAAGAACCTAACGGTGGATTTACGCTGACCGTGTAAATCTCCGGATTGGTGGTTAAAAACAGATCAAGAAGACTGACTGCACAGCAGATGCGTAGACTGCAAAATTACTTAATCATTTTTATATGTCATTATTAAGGGTAACAGTTAGAGACGAGAAGGACATTTTTAAGTAACTTATTGCCTATTGAGAAAAAACTCTATGTTTATAATAAATTATAAAAAATACTAATTGACAGTAGAGGTGGAAATTTTTTTTGGTGGATCGCTAGTTATCCATAGTTACCGATATATCAAATAATAATAGATAAACCCAAGATTTGTCGATATATCAATAACTATCGATATATCAATAACTATCGATATATCAATAACTATCGATATATCGATTATTATCAATAACTATCGATAAATCGACAGTTATCGATAGTTATCGAGGTATCGATAGTTATTGAGATATCGATAGTTTTCAATAAATTAATCCAGATCTTTTACTTCCAGCCACTGTCATCAATTTTAGATAGTAGATTCTGTGTATAGAAGTCTCTCCTGCCCCGATCTTTATTTTCGGGATAGTTATCATTATATCGATAATTATTAAATAGTAATATCGATAGTTATCCATAAACTGATAGTTATCGGCCCACTGATAGTTGCTGGTGCATCAATAGTTATTAATATATCAAAAATTATTGATAAAACGATAACTATCAGTAGTTACATATATCAATCACTATTGGTAGTTATCGAGAACTACCGATATATCGATAACTATCAATAAATCGATAAGTTAAAATTATTGATAGGTGAGTTGCCATCGACTATTGATAGGTAACATCCATTTTGACTATTCCTTATTAACAGAATTAGCTCCAAATTAAATAATGAAAGAGTAACTCCAAAAATCACCCTTTACGCTCCCTCGAATTTTGATACAAATTGTGTGCTAAATGATTGTTAATGATGTTGTTTCTCATGACAAAGTTTCAAGTTGAGTATATTTTTGTTTTTTTATTTTTTTGAGATAAAAGGGATAGAAGTTACCATTTTTGCGTTCAAACCTATTTGGATGTATATTACACAAATGGTAATATAATATATATAATAAGCAATGTAGACATATCTTATGTGCGTAACAAGACAGCCTATTTACATTTTCATACATATAACACATAGCACTGCCAAAAGCGAGCCGTATTTTCTAAGGGTGAAAATGTGGCGAAACTGGGAATGTCTTGCTTATTTTGCGAGTTCAGATTGAGGGATTTTTGAAAGTGCTGATATCTAGTGGGGTAAAAATCTAGTTATAGAGGTCTATTTGATCGAGCACTGGATCCCCAACGTCACTGAAAATGCACTTGAGGGGTTGAAAACGAATTGGCTTTAACCGCGACGTCGCATCAGATTGTAAGTTTCCTAAGTTAATCATTACGAGGGTCAAAACATAGGTCCCTACGTAAAACAAATATTTGACCTTAACTAGGCTTTAAGAAGAAGGTCATATCCGATAGTAGAATTTTCCGCTCTACTAATTTCCGGGGTCGAAAGCAGAGGTTCCTGTTTAAAATTATAAAGTTGAGCTTCAAATAACCTTGAAAGTCAAGGCCAAGGGGGGGTCTGATATTTTTTGATATGCTTATATCACCCGCGTATTATAACTTCAATCCCTCACACCTCAAAAACGAAAAGTATACTCAATTCAAAGTTTTGCCAAAAGTAAGTCCTCATCATTAACAATTATTTAGCATACAATTTGTATCAGAATTCGAAGGTGCCGAAACGGGCGATTTTTGGCCTGTTTTTGGGGTCAGTCTTTTCAATGTAAAGATATTAAAACTTTTGAGACAAACTTAACATTTTCCAAAATTATGGGCATATCTAAAATTTTCACTTTATTTAAATATAAAGATAGTTCACATTAGTTACGGTAACGTTATTTTTTATACGCAATCACCCTCTATTTTCTGACTCAATAGCTCAATAACTTTATAATCTCATAAAATTGTTGTGTATAAAAATATCATCAGTTCACACGATGAGGGGACAAAATTGTCTTAAATAGCACATCTGTAGTTATTTTAAAGTTTTTCAATCTTAAAAACGGAAACTTATATACGCCCACTTATTACGTATAATAAGTCAAGGATGACACGACTTTATTTATTGTTCGTTTAATTTGGTTTCGTAAATATTGATATGTTTTTCCTTGTTTATTTTGGAAAACACCTTCAAAATTGTATGAAAATAAAAACTCCGAAGGCTTAAATCTTTTCTCTGGAACTGCAGCATACCATTCATTCACTGTATTTGTTTTAAATTAATTTTGTAATTATTATAAAAACTTTGCAAACTTGAAGCCAACGAGGCACGGTGCAACTCAAAGTTCCGGCTGCCTTTCAATTTTTAAGATATTTCATTAAATTTGTACCTGCAACTTTTTTGTTATTTTTTTTATAAATTTGGCTGAAAGATGAAGAAGGTCTCCATTTTTTAAATAATACTCTTCTGAGCGATGAACTTTTTACTGTATATATTGAAATCTCGCTGATTACTGTGAAAAAAGTCATTTTAGCGAAAATTTTGAGGATTTTAAGCTATTGGCCAATTTCAGTTATTTTTAGCTTTTTTTTAGTTTTTTTCAGCTGAAAACAAAAGAAAATTCCTTTCTGGTTCAACAATATTATTTTAAGGTAGTAAATAATATATATTATAATAATTTTTGACAAAAATTAATCTAATTTTCAATAAATAACCAATTCTTAATTTATTTAAAAATTGTATTTCTTTGTTTTTAATTGAAATACACCAAGAGAAATTTTTTTGAAGATAATAATCTACTTGTATGAGGTGTACGATAACACAGTTATATAAAAAAAATTCTCTGTCTTTTAAGTGAGGTACGTGTTTTCTTAAGTATTTTTTTATGCTGAATCAAAAAAAATAAAAAAAAGGCATCCACTGTGAGGCTTTTTTCAGAAAACACACTTAAAGTTGCCAAAAATCCATTTTAATAAATAAAATGTAAAACTGTACAGTCATTAAAATTATGGAGTAAAACTATTATTTCGGACATCTTTGAAGGTTCAGAATCTACATTTATGATAGAAACTTAGGTTTTATTGTTCATGTTTAACAAAAAACAGCATACACCACCTTTAACTTAGCTACGTGGCAAAATGCTGTTTAAAGTAAATTTGTGCTACCGCTAAATTAAAAAATTGTTTTAATTTTTATAAATATTGAATAAAACACTCGCTCGCTCAGTCATTCACTCACTCACACACTCACTCACTCGGTCGCTCACTGACTCACTCACTTACTCATTCACTCACTACCTCACTCACCCACTCACATTCCCCCATATTCCGTCGATCAATTTATCCACAAAATCGACGTTTTTGGACGCAACCTTTTATTCCCAAATAGTAAACGGATATTTTTTTTTCAACACTAAAAACTATCAAATTCGAATTTGAAACTTAAAAAACTACTAGAAATGATAGTTCTGTTCGAAAAAAAAAAATTATTGTTTAGCTGTTGCCTTTATTTACTTAAAAAAGCATTTTACCAACCCTTGTAAATATTAAAATCGAGTTTTTTGTTGAAACTGAACATAAAACTTTATTTTTTTGATGTCAAGTCAGGATTAAGAACTTCAAAAAAAACACTGAAAGTATTAATAAAAATTAAAAACAATTTTTAATTTAGCGGTTGCGCACATATTTATTTTAAACAACATTTTGCTACGTAGCTTAATTAAAGGTGGTGTAGACGCGTTTTTTATTAAACATGACCACTAAAACCTAATATTTTTCAGTTTTAAATAAATGTAGATGCAGAACATTTAAAGATGTCCGAAGTAATAATTTTATTCCATAATTTTAATGATTTGTACAGTTTTACATTTTATTTATAAAAATGGATTTTTTGGCAAATTTAAGTGTGTTTTCTGATTTAGCATAAAAAATACATAAGAAAACACGTGTCTCACTTAAAAGACAGAGATTTTTTTATTTTGTATATTGTATTGTATTTTGTATTAATGTTTTTTTTTTCGGAATATGTTTTTAGAGTAATTGACTATTTTTTGATCAGTTTTCTTTTTTTTTATAAATATACGAAATACATTTTACGAGCGAATATTTATTATTTATCGGATAATATTGTGTATCACATATATATATATATATATATATATATATATATATATATATATATATATATATATATATATATATGTATCATGTATATCATACATATCTACTTGAAGAATGCAATTTATTTTGCACATTAATAAACATTTATAAAAAGAGAAACAAAATGGTCCAAAAATGGTCAATTACTAAAAATAAAACTTAATTCGAACAAAATAATATTATTCATTTTTATATACCTCATACAAGTAGATTATTATCTTCAAATAATCTCCATTTGATAAATTTCAATTGAAAACACAGAAATAAAATTTTTAAATAAATTGAAAAATGGACACTTATTAAAGACTAGATTAATATTTGCCAAAATTA